>CM022951.1:74278831-74583404 GCA_012931725.1 Litsea cubeba | reverse complement strand
CTCTAGGGTCGGTCTAATGCGGGACCAAACCCATGTATTTTTAATGACACAGTAAAAATTAATAACGGTATGTGACAACTGACAAGACTCGAACTCAAGACAATTTAGGTTTTATAAGGGCGACCTTGCTATTGCACCACATATCGTTTTGCTAATAGTTATCAACAAGAGGTTAAAATTAGTTAATGAGGAAGGGACCCTAACCCCTCTTTGGAATATTGATTGGGAGTTGGACTTTATCTACGAGGTATTTATAAAAGTAATTATATTTTTAGAATATTGACCCCTATAAATACTTTTGTTATTATTTTCATAGTTATGCATTGTACTTTAAGCATAGGTGATCAAACTTTTGAAATAATTATTTTATATGATTTCCTATATATTCATTAATTTTCTATGATAACCATTTTATAATAAAACTAAACCCAAATGAATATATAATATATGGAATTGATAAAAAAAAAGTTTCATAATTCATAAGAAAATGACAGAATTATTAAAACAAGACAAACTCGCGATAACAATGTGGAACTAAAGAGGCGGAAAACTTTCCATGTAACTGATGTGCTACCATGCACGCTTGTTGAGGGAGAAAGGACAGTGGCGGGACCAAAATATACTTTCAGGGAGCCAATAGGAAAATAAAAATTTCTTGGAGGGGCCAATGTAAAAAAAAAAATCTAAAATTTTCTATTAAGTTTAGGGATTTTTAGCAATTTAGGGGGGGGGGGGGGGGGGGGGGGGGGGGGCATGGCCACTGCCAACCCCTCCCTAGTTCCGCCTCTGAGAAAGGGTGGAGTTTGGTTTTTTTATCATGGATTTTCTATGAATTCTCATTTTTATATTGTATTCTTTTCTTTTTTTATTGCTTATCATTATGAGTAAATTATTTATTTTACTTCCATTGGGTTCTTTTAGTTTTCCATGTGAAGTTTTTTTTATGGATTTTTCTTATTTCTTTTGTGGCTTCAAATTTCCATTTTTGAGTATTAGATCGTTATAAGTTGGTTTGGTTCTTCTAAATTTCTTTTATCATTGTATTGTCCATGGATGTTTATTTATATATATTTTTTATGGACTTTTTAATAAAAACTTGTTTTGTTTTGTTTTGTATTTCTTTTATTATTATTTCTCACTTGTGATGGGTTATTAGTTTTTTGTATGATGATTTTTCATGAATTTGTGGGTTCTTTTGTCTTTGCCCTTTTGTGCTCCATTTTTTGAGGTTTTTTTTTCCTCATGGGTGTTTAATTATATTAAATTGCTCATGTTATTGAATTGATTATGGATTTTAATTTTCTATGTTTTATTTCTATGTGTCTTTCAAATTTTATCAGTTTTTTATTAATAGTTTATATTATTTGTTTGTTTTGATTTTGTTTTTTAGTTTTCTTGGTCTTTAGTCTTCAATTTTCATGGGCTTGTGTTATTTTTAACATTATTTGGTATTAGGTATTGAATTATTATGGACTTCTTCTTTTTTTTCTCCCCTCTCATACTATAACCTTTTACATTTAATTTTTAAGAAATTGATCATAAAGTTTTTTTTTTTATATAAATCTTAATATTATGATTAGAACGGACATGTTTTTCTAGTAGTTAATGAAATTAAATTCAATTTATCTACTTTTTATGATTGATTGGTTCATACCAGGAACATTGAGTACCGGTTTTGATCAAACCAAATAAGAACAAGTAGTGGCTTTGTTTATCCTTGGTCTTTGGGGAAAAAACTTTACTGGACCACAATTATCAAAAAATTTGTTTATCCTTGTAAATACCAAATACTTGTTGTCGGTTGCTTTACAATTACTCATTTGTTTCACACTTCTATATAAATGCTAGAACAAAATCTTACAAAAATGAGCAAAGAACCCAAGTCTACGATCAATACTAACACATGTACAGGTAGGTGGGAATAGTTATTTGATATCTATGAAGTAAATTATAACAATATCACTTTTTTCATTAGGTGGTAATAGCGTTTGACAGTATCATATGCCCATGTCATGTAGGCAGGTCTGATTAGCTAACCTCACTCCGTGAAATTCTTCAATATATAAAGAGGCCACTACAAAGCCTCATCACAATTATATCATCACAACTATATCGGAGTCGGCTACATAAATTCAATTTCTCCATTCTGAACTATCCTGAGCCAAATCCTTAGATAATTTGTACTTGTTCATGTCACATCCTCTTTGGCCTATCACTTCCTCTTGGTGGGCCATCAACTTACATAGCCAAACTTTTCCTTCCCGGCGTCATCATCGACCTGCATTGGACATGTCAAAACCATCTCAAATGAATTTTTCAAATTTTATCCCCTTTTGATGCTATCCCTAAGTGCTCACGAAATTGCTCATTTTTAATTTTATCCTTCCTAATTTTAACACACATCAACCTCGACATTCTCATATCTGCTAAATCCATTTGTGCACATGTTACCTCTTAATTAGCAAACATTTTGCTCCATACGTCATGGTTGGTCTAATCACTGATATGTAAAATTTTTCTTTAATCTTGTTGGCATTTGTTGGTCACAAAGCACTCCAAAAGCAAGTCTCCACTTCAACCATCTCGCTTTTAATCATAAAAACACCTATATAGCTTAGCAAGATGGGCCGATATCCATCCCCGGTCCACATTTTCATCAATTATAACTACCTGAGTTGGAATATACTTGAGTTTCTGATTTTTAACATTGTTGCATGTACGTTCACCATTATTACATTCCTTGTCATTGGATGAAACACTTGCAGTAAATTCCAACAATGAAGCATAGAAGAATAGCTGGAATAGACGAGGAAAGAAAGATGAAGGCTGCATTATCAAACCATTGCTGATGTGCAGAGACTATAACAGACACTGAATTATACCGCAAAAAATATTACAAAGAAAAGCCAAATAATTAACAAACCAATGCCCAGATAGGTAATACTCACTCAGACATCAACACGCCCACATGTTCTATCACTAATATCCATTTGTTTATTGTCCATCAAAACGTATGGTGCTACAAATTTTCTTTTACCATGTATAATCTACTTGGTACTGAGATTAAAACCCAGGTCAGAAACAAACAGCGGGATTGTGGCCTCCGTTGCTAGTTTAATAATAAATTAATGCCTGCTAAATGAAACTACTTTTCGGCAAGGTAGCGAGGGGTACTCAAGAAAAGTAGAAATTCTGACGATAAAAATAAGGTTTTTATATATATCTATATATATTTTTGAGGAATTTACGGTGTAGAGCCCTGCAGGACCCTATACCACTTCGTAGGTACCATATTCACCATGGACACGGATAAGGTCCTCAAGGCACATTTTTATTTTTTATTTTTTATTTTTTTTTGTCATTTATCGACCATTCGGCAGGAACCCAAATAAAAATACAGTGGTCGATATCGACCATTCTGTGGGAACCCAAATAAAAATTGGATTTTTCAGGATGGAGAATAAGGGAGTTTTATGGTCGATATCGACCATTCTGTGGGAACCAAATAAAAATTGGGTTTTTCAGGATGGAGAAGAGGAGGAGGAGGGAGGAGGGAGGGGGAGGGTAGTGTTGCATAGGACGGACGGATCTGGGTCAGAAGGAGGTGAGGGTTTGCATAGCCGTAAACATGTGAAAAGGACACGACACCAATGAGATAAGTCCCAGTTCATCCTTTTTTCATCGATCATTATATCACTATTTAATCCCCTCTCTGATAATGGCAACCTGAAAATCTCTCTTCTAAATTCTTTGATGCCTCTAGTACCACTAGGAGTCTAGAGGCATGTTTGGAATTACACTGGTGAGATGTTCCCATGTTCTTACTGACTGAGTAGGGAACTCGTTTGGTAGAGTGTTTATGTTCCTTCAAAATTTTAAATTGACGAATGATCGCGGAGGGAACAAAACTATCTCATTTTTTTTTTTTTTTTGGAACAACTCATGGAAAGCACTCTTCTTCAAAAGGAATATGATTTCAAGCTGGGGTTTCAACAGGAGAAAGGAGCACATAAAGCATGCTTTTCTACTTCAATGGGCAGAGATTTCAGTCTGCAAATCTCTCAAGTTACATCTCCATCGGAAAATCCCCCATTGTCCCTCTTCTTTCTCTTTTCTGTCTCCCCTTTGCCCACACCTAATTCTCGATCCAGCCCACCCCTACCAACCGCCTCCCTCCATATATTTTCTTCTGTGATTGTGATTCATCTTGTATTTGAGGCTCCTCTCCTCCCACCTCTCCTCCTCTCCCTCCTCCCATCTTTTCTAGCTGTTAGTTTGGTTGTCTGGGCATAGCACTGGTTATCTGGGTTTTATTGATTTGAATCAATGATTTGAGTTTCTAAATACCAATAAGGGTTTCAACCATTTTCGCCAATGTTTTTACATTAGATTCATATATTCCGATCTCTTCCCCATCTCTTTTCTCCTCAATCATCACCATCGAAATGGTCTGTCCTCTTCTCCCTCTCCTCCTCCCCTCCCCTCTTCTTCCTCCTGAAAAACCCAATTTTTTTTGGGTTCCCGCAGAATGGTCGACATCGACCATAGACGATATCGACTATAAAAATGGTCGATATCGACCATTCGCTAAACGACAAAAAAAAAAAGCCCTTGAGGACCTTATCCATACATACGGGTTTGCAACTCCTCAAAAGTAGTATGGGTCTTAGGGGGTCCTGTGGGTAAATTCCTCTATATTTGGGCCAGAATAATCCATACGGGCCCAAGGGAGCTGGGTAAATCCACTGTGGCCTCAGTGTGGTAGTGCAGTTTCGAACCCTCAACCTAAATGTTTATAGATTCATTAGTAAATCCTTCACGGCCCCATATTAGTAGGGTAATTTGAGTGATGCATTTTTTAAACTATTTAATTTAAAAGCAATTAGACCTTGACAATTTCTTTCAACAAACTTAAGGGACGATAGACCTCTATAAGGAGTTGACTCCATATTTGAAAAGCAAAAGGAGTCACAAACTCTTTGCTTAAAGTGGAGACCAACGGGGAAAGTTTTTTTTTTTTTGTTATAATTATTATACATGGTTTAAGTTGTTAGTGTATTATGTTTTCCCTTAACTTTACTGTTCTCTCTTCCTTCATGGGAGCCTGAGTTTGTACATGCTCTTTCTCAAAGATTTGATATGGTTATTGCTCAGAAATAAAAGAAAAGAAAAACTCCTTAGGGCTTGTTTGTGTAAAGCTGCGGAACAGGAAACCCACGTTCGAGGAAAGGAACGTTCTGCTTCTGCGAAAAATTTGTTGCAAAAATGTGCCCTTAATGTCATAAGAGCCTAAAACAAATGCATGGAGCTTAACAAGGCAACATACCAACATGGTCCAATATGGTAGCCAACTTTGTGCTCCCCAAGTTTCTCTGCAAAGATAAAATGGTAGTCGGACAAGACAATTACTAATAGGCCCCATCAATGCAAAATAATCCATGACAAAATGCTAATATAAGAGGGAAAAATGCAGAAATCTAGAAGAATATAAAAATCTATATTGCAACTCTACAGAGAGATCCATGGGAAGCAGCAAAGCACAATAAATTAAATGGCAACATTCTGTTTCTTTAACAGCATACAAGCAAACTAAGAATACGAACAGGAAAATGTAAATGGAAATTGCACCCCTTAGTTAAACAACATTATGTACCATTCTTCTTGGACCTGAGGATTCTAAAATGGGAAGCCAAATGAGTTTTAGTGAAACTTAACTTTTTTTTTTTTTTTTGAATGGTAACATTCAATAAAAGAGGCAAAACAGTACAAGAGAGATACTGAAAAGCAAACCCAAAACACAGAGTAGCCCAGAGGAAGAGGAAGCTTACACCCTTGACATAAAACAACTAACAAAAGAGAAAGCACAAACGGGCAAAGGAAATGACAAACTCCTAGAGGAAAAGGAGGCTAATTATCGCTACAAGAATAAGCAACCTCCCTCCAATTATGAAGAATCAAATCAATGGGAACACCATGGAAGATAGGAAGGATGGAAACCCACGAGGCCACAAGAAATTTGGTTTTATCTTTTATGGCATCGACCGACGAAGAAACACCTTCAAAACACCTTGCATTTCTTTCTTTCCATAAACCCATAAGACCACCAGAAATGAGGATCTCCACTGATCTTTCCTCCAGCGTTTCCCCAGTCATTCTGAGAGTCAAAAAAATCTAGCAAAGAGCTGGGAGCACCCAACTACAGTCAAACCAGCCAATGACAGATTTCCAAACTGCTTGGGCAACTATACAATTTAATAGGAGGTGGTCCACAGTCTCTTCCAAAGCAAGGCACATGGGGCAGGCATTGACAATTATTATTTTCCTTCTACGAAGATTATCCAGAGTGAATTCTATGAAGCGCTAACCAATTATTATCCAGAGTGAATTCTTCCATGAAGCGCTAACCAACCAAAAGCAGCGACTCTTGGAGGAACCTTGAATTTTCAAAGAGCATGAAGCGGGTTAGTTTCATGAGAACCTTCTAATGATACCTGGAAGACATGTTATTCTAGTATTGCTTGCATAAGAACAACTCAGTTAAGGAACTATAGGTATGCGATGCCACACCGTATTGGAGCCTTGGGGGTCTTTGGACAATTTACAAACCATTGAGTGACTGGCCTAAAGCTGATTTTCAGCACTGAGTCTATTAAATGGTGATAGATGCTAGCAAAGACAGCACCATATTCAACTAAATTCATCAATTAAATATCAAACCCTATTGGACAAAAACATGAATCTTTGGAGAACCTCATACAAAACCTTTTGTTTCTTGAAAAGATCTTGCTGAATCTATAATGATCCACCAAGTTTATTATCAGCTAACTGACCATTTCAACTATCAGCTTTTCTTAAATTCCAAGGATAATACCAACTATGATTGAGCTGACTATTGAATTTAGATTTAACCAATGTGTTTTCTTTGATTAATGACAACAATCTGTCAGAAGTTTCTAGTCCTATATCGCTGATTTCATATTCAAACTGTCCTTGAAATACCAAGGCCATGGTGTCTGTCTTCGGGACTGGCCAGAGGTCAAAAGGGGCCAAGGCAATCTCTCCCTTAATAAAAATGCATGTGAACACATAATGACAACAAATTTCATCTTACAAATCAATGGCTTCTTGACATAACACTTCATTGCTCCTTTCTTAAGAAAGTAGCACCACATTCCTGACAATCATTTAGTTTGACAGCCACTATATAATTTTTTAAACGAGTGAATCAAGATATATCCACTTATAATCACTCAATGCCAATATAATAGTCTGATTGACTTGTGTAAAATGGTCATTGCAGGATGCTGTTGCATTATAAATTGTAAACAAAGGCACATATTTATCAATGTTTTAAGTTCAATCATTTTTGCTTGTGACTGGAATGTTAAAATGCATTTATTTAGTTATGTTGTGAGCTTTGAACAAGTAGAACTATAGGTTCTAACTTGTGTCAATTTAGAATGTCGAATTACCTATGATTGAGAGAGAAGGCACTTCCAATGGAATAAGCTTTTGTTCCCATCCTCCAACCATAAAGTGGGCTTGAATTGTACAAAACCGATCAATAATCCATAACAAAAATGTATATCTGCAGCACTTAAATCAAATGGCTAATTTTTTAGCCAAATCATGTTTATAATGGTGCCTTTTTTTAGGAAAGGGCATTTAGATCTAAAATGTTTTATATCACAATTCTTTATCTGTGTTGTCAGCTTCCATTTCAAGTGAGTCCAAATGCTCAAAGAAAGTTCAGCCTATAATAATGCTAACCATACTAAGATTTTTCTCAACAAAAAATATTGATCAGGTTGCAACTTAGACACCTTACAAGGAATTTATAGCCAAGTCAATATATCACAACCTTCTAATTTCATCAAAGGATGATGGGTTTGAACTGAAAGCCATGCCCCAACTAAGTAAGTAGGGAATTGAGTCAATTAGGAACTTCTTCCTCTCTCTCTCTTTTTTCTGAGAGTAAAGTCAATCAGTAACTTTATGGCCCCCATGTTTGTGCCATCAAATATCTTGATAGGCACCATGATTAAACTATGTAGATACGGTCTGAGTTATACCATATGGAAACTCGGTTAAGGACCAAAATTTCTTCGCTTTTGAACCCATGAGAGAAGATAAATTACAGCATGCTTGCTTTCTAATAAGGAGTTGGAACTTGGAAGTGAAAAGGCACGAGTATCAGGAAAATCATGTTTCGGATGTAGGATCTCAAAAAAAGGAAAAAAAAATACAATTAAACAAAGAACAAAGAAAGACCTTGCAGTGATAGATAAGATGAATCAATGGCTATGAACTTATGTTTATGATTGATTTTGTACATGGGTAAGTATGTATAATATATTAGACTGAGTAGAATAATATAAGTCAGTTGAAAAGTTATCAAAAGTGCACATTGAACAAAATAGAAAGTTCCAAACAGAACAATTAAAGGCAGAAAGACTAGTTAGGCAGTCAACAGGTTAAAAGATCAATTAGGCTAAAGCATGTAAGGCAGTAAAGTTTAAGCCCAAAAGAACTAAAGGAAGAGCTCCATACCAATTGAACTTGGCAAAAATTCATTGGCATGGATTTCACTGAAAATGGACACGCAGTATGTTTTGCCCCAACATCTTCACTTTTAACTTTCCAGACTCTGCAAATAACTTCTAAGCAATGGCTGTCCAATATAATTGTAATGATGACCATAGTGGTAATAAGCAAATAACAAACAAAATTAACATTAAGAGGATCGTTTTTTAAATCCTTGATCATCAGGACATCCAAGCATAATCCCATAAGAAGCATTAAAGTCTCATAGGAAATAACAACAAATGAATGAATGTCATATAAATAAAATTAACTCATTAAATAAACTTCTTTGACTGGTTGCAAATGGGGCATAGATAAACATGATAAATAAAACAGTAAAGGTTGCTAATTAGAATTATCTTGAAATCTCTATGGGGCCAACCCTTTCCATCACTATGGTGGTGTGCAATCCATACTGGCGGAGAGAATGTAGGATGGAGTCTGTCCCGGAAGAGTGGCTTGATAGTCCTATCCTCCATATTGAATACACCCAAGTCTACACATCCAATTCCACGTGGTGATTCATATAAATAAGCTTCCAAATAATCGTCTGTGAAGTAAATGCAATTCCCTTTGAATCCTGGATATTCGCTGGCGATGACAAGCATAGAAGAATTCTGGCCCAGAAAAAATACCCGGTCACCTAAACTTCCACCTCGACAGGATTCTTCTTGTACTGTCCAGTTTCCTCTAATACTGTCGCATAAATCTTAAAACTCAATGTCCTGCGAATGTCGTTTGGTTCGTCTAAAACTCTATTGACCCACGAGAGATCCTCACGACGATAAAGAAACTCTCACCTATTGAATCTGCCACCAAATAAATTCGTTGATAACCATAGACATTTACCTTCTTCTCAGTTAGAGGTTCAATATATGGATGGTGGTGTCGTTGATATGGATAACTCCGAGTATACCACCACAAGTAACTACATAGAACCGCCCCTTGTGATATATGACATCGTAAACATCATCACCATTTACACTATTTCTTACAGGAGTCCAGACCTTGTCCCCTCTCCTCCAAAAAGCGAAAACCCATTGATCGTGTATGACTGCAACTACTGCTGCATCATCGGACATGGCGGCCTTCCGTATTTTCACGTTTACGCGTGGGCTATTGTAGCCCAAAGGTGGATATGGGGATTGAAGCGTGGAGTGGTGAGGGAGTTGCAATTGGATTCTGCGCCAAGGATGAAAGAGTTGCATGTCGAGATTCTCGTTATCTATGGTCATCAACCACCCACGAGCATCGCCATTGTAGAACGACCCGCAGCAGCATCTACGGCTCATCTCCTGAAACGTGAAAGTGCCCTTCTCCTGAAACGTGAAAGTGCCCTTGATGTAAGGGGAGAGGCTGAAGAAGCATCGGGCTTGTTCTGTTTCTTGTTCTACAGAAGATCTGAAATTGGGATTCTTCCATGGCACAGGACGGGGGCGTCTTTGATTCTTATATTTGATGGGATCAGAAAGCATCATCAGCCATGGCAATTGAGAACGTGTTGTTAGACTCCACTTAGAAACCTTCAACCATGACTTGCATACGGCTCCCATTCGGATACAGTCACGCAGGCTACATTTATTGAAGATCCCGAATAATACATCTTCATCTAGGGCTAGGGCTGGAGGAGCTTCATCTAGGGCAAGCTCCTCTAACCATCTATCCATTGTTTTAGGCATGATAAAACGATAGAAGTGAAAGTAATATAAGAGATAAAAAGAAGAAGAAGAAACAAAAAAATATCTGAGAGAAGGAAATCCTACGATGATCGATCGAGATGAGGAATCCTTGCTCTTGTTCTGAAGAAAGTCGGGCCAACTTCCCATCTTTGTGATCTTTATATCAAGTGATGTCAGCAACACGGCTCCTTAACCTTTTTAAGGAATTTAAGATTTCGACCGAGAAGGAGTTCCAGTAACAGCAGTTAAGATCTAGGATTTTGACCGTTGGATCTTCTGCCACATTTAATGTTGACTGTCCTTGAGTACTGAGTACCATACATGGTGAGTCCGGGTCTTGCTCGGGTGAGGTTTTACCCCCACCCACCGAGACCGTAGGTAGACCAAACGCGATCCACCACCGTGGGACAAATCCTACTAAGGATTATATATGCTCGGAAATTGTGGCACACACGGTACGGTTCACCGTTCATGTATTTTGTAAAAAAAAATTAGTTTAATTTTTTGTTGACCTTTCTGTATGCATCCTCCGAAGGTTTGTAAGATTTGGAAATAGGCCTTCTAGAATTTTAGTATTTATAAATAGGCTCTTTTTTAAACGTTTTATATCCCCAAAATCAATATTCCTAGTAAATAAAGGCAGCTACCATGAAATATATGTTGTATTTTTATATATATAAATGACAGTTTTGTCCTTACATCGGTTAAACAAAAATACAATTATTTTATCTCAAGTTCCAATGATTTTTCTCAATAACTCTTTCATACATATGATCAAGGGTGGACCCAGGTACAAGGGCTATATGGACTAAAGCCCCCATCTATGAGAAAAGTTTAAAATCCCCCGTCCCCTCGTAAACTCTAAAAATTAATATATATATATGTTTTTTTTACATTTGCTCCTTCCTCAATATTTCTTTTACATAGAGCCAAATGCCGCCCCTCGCGAAATCTAAAAATTAATATTTTTTTACATTAGCCTGTTCCTCCAGTATTTGTTTTACACCCCTACACATGAAGCATAATCATGTATTTTGAATTATGCATATAAGGATAAAAGAAATTGATAAAAGTATTATTTCACTCGAAAAGAGAATGCTCTAGTGAGAGTTAACTCTCACCTCATATGAGAACAAAAATCTCAGCCACTCTTTATCCACTTAAATCCAACTGCCAGCATTAAAGGCAAAAGAGCAAAAGATTTCTTTCATTCTCCCTCCCGCCCACTTTCTTTTCGTTTCCCCCCCCCATTCCCTTCCCATGCGACAGAGTCAGGAGAAGACACGCGGAGAAGAGACGTCTTCCTTCCTTTCCGTTCGTTTCTCTCCAAAAGAAGAAATCATTCAAGCCTTGAAAAATGAATAGACAGTCACCATCGCACGAGCTCGGGATGTCTTCCCTCATCTCTTTGTGCGCACACCATGGTTCCATCGCACGATCGCCAGGTCTCAGACGATGCTCCCTGCGCCGACCCCATGGAACACTCACAACCAAGTAAAGTTCCCTTTCTCTCTCTTTCTCTTTCTGTCTGGTAGTGGATTAACTTCTGGGTTTTGTGTTGGGTTGGGGTTTCCCCTTTTATTGAGAAATGCTATTCAGATTACTCTTTCTCTGTCTGTCTGGTAGTGGATTAACTTCTGGGTTTTGTGTTGGGTTGGGGTTTTCCCCTTTTATTTGAGAAATGCTATCAGATTATCTTGTTTTTCATTTTGTTTGTTGGGTTTGGAAAGAAAATTATCTCCAAGTTAAAGAAGCCAAGGTATTCAATTCTATGTAAAATGGAGAATGAAGAAATCGATATTTGACCATAGGACAGAGAACAAATGATGCATATTCTCTATGTTTTTCTTTCATAGTTCTTTTTCTTGAATTGAATCCTGATTGTGGACATTGGATTGGGGTTTTTCTCTTTTATAAGAACCAGAGAATAAAGGTTGCAGAATCTTTACGTGTTGCTTTCATAGTTAGTTTTCTTTAATTGAATCCTGATTGTGGACCCTGGGTTTGGGTTCTCCCTTTTATTATTTTTCATACCTCTTTTATTATTTGAGAAATGCTACTGCAATGTAGAGTTATTTTCCATTCTATGGTGGGTTATGACATGGTGGACATCTTTTTATTATACATTACCCTCTTTATGGCATCGGTAAAAATTGGTTTTTTTTTTTTGTCAGGGGTTGAATTTTTTTACTTCATTTCTTGGTAATTGACATCTCAACAACAATTACAACTTACCCTGTAGCAAATGCCTGGACTTGCCGTCATGGATTTCTTGCATCAATCAGTTCAACTGCCACGAATGGGTCTATCAATTCGGGTTCCAATGACGAAGTCTTAGAGACATGACGCCTTCTATCAATTCAGGGCTGGGTGTAGTTTTTTATTACTGATTGGATGTTGGGGTAAGTTTTTGTGATATATTATGTTGAACTTAGCAAGGCCAGTGTGGCTCTGTTGTGTATGTAATTAACCTCTAATGAATGGGTCTTTTTGTATCACCATGGATGGAATGTACTGGTGTAATTCGATTCTTTGTATGAATGGGTCTTTTTGGTATGTGGATGGGTGTTTTTTGTATGTGGCTGGGTGTAGTTCGATTCTTATATGTCAATGCATGGGACTTTTTTGTATGTGGAATGGAATGGACTGGTTGTGTGGCCAAGATTTGGTTATGTGGCTGGGTGTAGTTCGATTTTTTATATTGCCAATTGTTCAGCGCTCGCTATTGCAGTGGATATCTCTCAATTCTGAGGGATCATGACTACTCTTGTTACATGTATGCACTAATGACACATGCCCTTCTCAGCTGTAGGAACACCAAGTTGCAGAAAAAATAAAATAAGTTCCCATCATGAGCATTTGTTAGTATCTCTGTTCCTTTCGTTTGAATATGTATTGCTCATCTCAGTTGCCCTTCCACAACATTGTATACAAGTCACCAACATATGGCCCGTCACATGAGAAATTGCCATGGTCCCCATTTGTTCATAGCAACTGTTTTATTATGCAAAACCATTCAAAGCACACATTCATCCACAATTGTCAAAGTAATCATCCCTTCCATTCAGATTAAATTTTTAATACATATTGTTTTTGTTCCTAAGAAGCCCAAAACATGTAACTAAATACAACTAATAATCACCAAGATATGACATATAACTAACATAACATGATGTAGCTTGCATAGATACATATTTCTCAACTTCTCATTCTCAATAGATGCACGCATGAGTTGGTTGTGCGCCACAAATGCTTCTTTAATGCCTTCGAGTGTTGCTGTCAACTTTCTGTTGTCTCTGTCAAGTATTGAGTTGCATTGAGAAGGTGGATGTTCCTTTGATACTCTATCTTTTCAGAGAAATGAATCACATCCATTGCCATCCTACAATTATATTATTGGAAAATGTGGATTAGTTTGAACAACAAATTAAGTATTTCAGTAATTACAATAAAAAAGCATGTTTTAAAGCTCACTTACATTCCAATTTGGAAATCTCCAAAACTTCCGACCCGGATTCGATGCTGTATGACTCGTTTATAATTTCATGTCTCCACTTCCACATGGGCATTTTGGAGCCCTTTCGGTGTTCCTCGAATTGGAGGATGACATCCTATTCACATGCACATAATGTATATATATATATATAAAGGGATTATGAGAGAAACAAAATTTATGATGTTGGTGGTGGTGGTGCTGTTGAACACATAAAACCATGGGCATGATCTAACAAACTACCCACACTCAGTTGTAATTATATGCATGTGGCTGAAAAAAAATTGGAGTTATCTCTTTTTCATTAAAAGAAATTTTTATGGTGAATACAGAGCAATCCAAATATTACACTCATTGGGAGAGAGATGAGATAGAGAGAGGAAGAGAAAAGGACTTACTACTGGACTCAAACAAATGAACAGGATTGTAAGGGGGATTCGTTGATGTCAGTGGTGCCACTTGGGCGACCCACCGTAGCCCTCCCGCCTCCACAGAAGAGCCATTTATTTATTTGGCTCCTTTGGAGTGGCCTCCCCAGGACTCGAACTCGGACGTTAAGTCTTAAGAATTCACTCCCTGGTACCACTTGGGCTACTAGCTCAAGTGGTACCAGGGAGTGAATTCTTAAGACTTTAACGTCTCGAGTTCGAGTCCTGGGGAGGCCACTCCAAAGGAGCCAAATAACCTAAATGGCATCTTCTGTGGAGGCGGGAGGGCTACGGTGGGTCGCCCAGTGGCACCACCCACCTACATCAACGATCCCCCTTACAAAAAAGGCCGCCTTTTTTTTGTAAGGGGGATTCGTTGATGTCAGTGTGCCACTTGGGCGACCCACCGTAGCCCTCCCGCCTCCACAGAAGAGCCATTTGTTTATTTGGCTCCTTTGGAGTAGCCCAAGTGGTACCAGGGGAGTGAATTCTTAAGACTTTAACGTCTCGAGTTCGAGTCCTGGGGAGGCCACTCCAAAGGAGCCAAATAAACAAATGGCTCTTCTGTGGAGGCGGGAGGGCTACGGTGGGTCGCCCAAGTGGCACCACTGACATCAACGAATCCCCTTACAAAAAAAGGCCGGCCTTTTTTTGTAGGGGACGTGACCCGCGGCTGAACCCGGCTGCCAGTGGTCTTATTGACGACGCCACCCTGCCGGTGCCCACAAGGCTGGTCGCACCCACGTGTGCCGTCGTAAGCACAGCTGGTAGGGCACATTTGTTTATTTGGCTCTGGGTGCTGCCCCAGAGTGGCCTCCCAGGACTCGAACCCTCAACCTCATGATAAAGGTATTTTGGGAACACTCCCTGGTACCACTTACCAGGGAGTGTTCCCAAAATACCTTTATCATGAGGTTGAGGGTTCGAGTCCTGGGGAGGCCACTCTGGGCAGCACCCAGAGCCAAATAAACAAATGTGCCCTACCAGCTGTGCTACGACGGCACACGTGGGTGCGACCAGCCTTGTGGGCACCGGCAGGTGGCGTCGTCAATAAGACCACTGGCAGCCGGGTTCAGCCGCGGGTCACGTCCCCTACAAGGATAATGACAGAACCACTCAATTGAAGAGAAAAGCATAGGCGTGTGCAAATCAGAAGATTAATTCCATCGTCCAATCGGATTCATACAGAGGAGTCCAGGCATCACTCACCATCATCAAAGAGTAGATGAGATTAAATCATTCGTTCCTTCACACAGAGAAGGCTGTGGATGCCCCAAAATGAAAACAAGATGATCCGAACAACATTTCTCAAACCCCAACCAAAAAGGCGTGAAAAGATGACCTCATCACGCTATAGAGAATGGATGAAATCATTCATTGCTTCACACAGTTCCCCTGGAGAGGACGTGTAGAGGCAAGGCTTGAAGTTCCCATGGAGGCGACGAAAAGAGCCAAGGCGTTTATTAGGGCAGAGGTGAGTCGGAGATGAGGGTTGGGATTGGGAGAAGAGGAGACGGTCTCGTTTAATGAGGGAGAAAGGGAGACAGACGAGATATGTAAACTTTTATTAGTTTGGGCGGGAAATAAAAATGAAAATCTGGGAGGGCTTTTTAAAAACTTTTTGCTTTTAATGCTGGCCGTTGGATTTAAGTGGATAAAGAGTGACTGAGATCTTTTGCTCTCATATAAGGTGAGAGTTAACTCTCATCAGAGCATTCCTCCACTCTAAAAACCTATGGTAACCAAAAAGACTATTGATTTTAGGAACACATAAGGTATTAAAATAAAAATATAGGAGCCGACATTTACAAATACTAAAACCTCCGGGCCGTGCACTTGCAAAAAAGGATATATACAAAAAGTTTTTTTTTATTTTATTTAAGAGATTTTGACCGTGAACTTGCATTTAGAACTAGATATGCAATTCAATTTGTCAAATTTCAAAAATTTCCCATAGGTTCGTTGCACGTGCTTTATGTAGGAAAAATCACTGAAATGCCCCTGGTTGCGCGATATTGCAATATGGATTGGCCTTTTCTCTCCTCTTTTCCTCTGTGACCTTTTCCACAAGTTCTTTGCTGGCTGACTATGTACCACACCGTTCCAGGCACTATTTCTTAATCTTCCCTATATTTATTAAATGTATGATTCACCCTTTTATAATGTTTTAAGATGATGGATTCTGTAAGTGCACAAAAACTCACAGACCCCGTGGGGGTGGCGTTCTTGAGACTCACTGAGGAGGACGAAGGCCGGAGCTGCTCGTCTCCTCGCTGATGATGGAAGAACCAGTGCCTGAGAACCTGGAAGAGGGAGAAGAAACGGGTCAGAGGACCCTGGCTGCAGCGCAGGGCTCTCCGATGCCTAAGTCAGTATGAGTACTGGACAGTAGGAGGAGATTTTGGGGAAGAAGGTGATACCAGTGGAGGAGGAGCGATCGTCCATCCCTATTCCTCTCTGCGCCTGCCCCTTTTATCGATTGGGAGAGGGAGAGAGTTGACTTTGGAGAGAGAGGAGGTAGGAGACAATGAGGTGGTTAGCCGTCCCATCATAGCCCACTCTGGCGTCTGTGGACGCCGATCTGTCAGGAAGCATGGGCGGTATGGGAGGCTCTGTCAGAGAGTATGGGCGGTGCCCTTGTCTTGTCGCGCGTGCTGTAGAGTGCTTAAGCGTCCAAGGGAGGACAGTTGTCAGCCCCTGCCTTGGCTAGAGACCCTGCAGAGAAGCTGAAGTGGAGGAATGGGATGAAGTCCATAGCCGAGCTGGAGACGGCATGGCCGAGGTGGAGCTCAGCCGAGCTGGGAACGACCTGGCCGAGGTGGAGCTCTGCCGAGGTGGAGGAGTAAGCAAGTGGCCGAGATGAGTCTCTGGCCGAAGTGGGAGCATTTGGCCGAGCTGGTGGTCATTGAGACGAGCCTTACCGAGATGGCCTAGCTGGCGCCGGAGCACGAGATGGAGCATCAGGCCAGTCATCCGGTGAGTTCGGAAATATCCCCACACAGATTCTTTTCTCTTTTTTTATTTTTTATTTTTGCTAGGGATGAAAAGTTGAGACTTATGAAATGTGGATTAATGCATTTTCTTCTCATCCTTTATCTCGTTATTCCTTCTGAATTGACATCACGCCCAGATTTACCCTCATCCAAGATTTTATCTCATTCTCCTCATCTTAGGTGTGTCCCATTAGCTTTATCATTTACATGATATCAACTTTTCTGATCAATGGGATGGATGTGGTGGGCAATGGATAGACAAGAATAAAAAAGTCTAGGCATGTGAATACATTGGTGAAAAAGGTCACATTATGCTAATAGATGCTCTCATATATTGGCAGTTCTTGTGGTTTTTCATTATTGACAAAGAAAAATCATATATTAATGTAGTGTTAGTTGGCTGGATATTTTGTATGTTAAGGCCTATGGGTATTAGGGCCAAAACCTTCCTATGTTTTGTTACTATGTCTATACCGTTTGATCAGTAAGCCGCTCTTTCCCGCATAAAGAAAAGCCTCAGAAAACCGGAGACCAAATCCTTGTGAGCCCCCACTTAAGACTCATCAAAAGTCTCATTATAGAGGTTTCTATTTTAGAAATTGCACATATTGCCAACTCCTACAGCAAGGGGTATTTCAATTTTTTTTCCTGCATAAAGCAAGTACAACACATCTTTAGAAAATTTTTTGATTTTTGAAGTTTGACAAGGTGGAAGGCATATTAGATTCCAAAGGCAAGTGTATGGCTAAAATCCCTTTATTTAAATTTATAGTTGCAATTTAGTATTTATCATAGTTTGTCAATTTGCTGGGTGGACTTGTTTAGGTCCAATTCTATTAACTCCTAGGCATAATTTTCATGATTTGATGATCTTATACTTTATTCTCTTCCATTTGTTTTTGTGTTTGGTGGTAAGGTTGTCATCTTCACAATAAAATCATTACTGGTTATCGTTTTGAATCATATGTGGGGAAATTAGGGCTTGCGTGAGTGCCGAAGCACGTGTTCAAAGACACCTCAAATCGTCTCCACAGAGACTTCAACACGAGGACGCACCTCTCCTAGGGAAAACCCACAATTATATTCAATAATCATTAATCAAGTTTAAGATTTTCATCTTTACAATGCAATATTAATAGGAAAAGCAAGCTCAGGGCCTAAAGCAAACCTAATCTAATAATGAAAACTACCCTAATTACAATTAGAAACATGCATGCTAACTAATAATTAGGAAAGATAAAAGGAAACAAAATAAAATATCTCTAACTATTTTGGGCGGGACCACTTATGGTATGGCCCGTTTTGCATCATCCCCTCCAAGTTGAAAGATCGAAGAGTTCGTCTTCGAACTCGGGTCTTCTTCATGTTTCCTCTGTAGACATGGTGTACGTGAAGCACTTCCTTTGTGGCATGGACCATTGATTTCTGCTTGGGGGATTCTGGCCTTTTTGGGATGGAGTGTAACATCCTTTCCACCGTGCATGAACGTGTACAAGTTGTCGCACATTCCATGAGTGTCATTATTGTCATACATCCAAGGGAGATGCGATCAAAAAGAGTTTGGGAGATGATATTTTCAAAACTTACACCGTCAATCACAACTGTACATTTTCTCCAATGAAACAACTACAACCACGGTTGAGAAGAGATGGTTGTGGAAAAAATATTTTTCGTTCCACGGGTACAAAGAGAACTTCACCATCATTTTCAGCCTATATTTCCTCCACTTTTTTTATTCTTCGCTTTTCAGAGCATCTTGTGTTTCCGGATTGTTTTGGTTCATTTCGGGGACTACCGGGGTCAGCGGATGTGAGAATCCGTGGGGTCCAACCCTTTCGTGACCCGAGACGAACGAACAATCGTTTTTTTTTTTTTTTTGTACGAGTATGCCAAATTTTCTATTTGTTTCGCTGAAAATTGAAGAAAGAGCATGGAATGCTAATTTTATTCAATTTCAACAAATTACAAGAAGACACAAAAGTGACTTGCACATAAATTTGATGGTGCATTCGAGTACGTGGGTTCTACTTGTCCCACATTTTGAATACAAGTTGTTTACAAATTTTTATACAACCCCTTCATCAAGCTCAAGAGAACGAATACAAAGGAGAACGTAAAAATACAGAACTTAAATAGAAAAGAATGACATAGCATAGTTGCCATATTCGGGGACTGTAACACCCCAATTCCGGATACCGAGAAAACCGTCAAAGTACCGAAATTGGCGCGCTACTTCCCGGAAAATCTGAGAACTTCCAAGATCGTAGGTCCGCAGTGAGGTCCAATTTAAAACTTTTTGAACAATAATGTAACAACAGTTAATATTGCGGAAGCGTAATATAAGCGGAAGCAATACAGAGATAGCGGAAGCATAAGGTATCATCGTATATATGTCAAATGTAGATGGGCTGAAGTCCAGCCTAAATGTATTGTGATAACAAACAAAGTTTAATTACATATTATTCATTACTACCCAAACTCACCACAAATGTCTCTCAAAAACCCTAAATAAAAGATCACTCAGACCCCTGCAGCTGGTGTCGGATCTCCACCCTCCGGCTCGACATCATGGTCGGCCGGTCCCCATCCGTAGTCGCCTGCTACGGGCACCTCGACGAGTGCGAACGCATCGCCCTCGTACTCGGGGTCAAGACCTAAGCACCAAGAGTGGATCAGATCTAAAGATCTAGCAAGTCAAAGTATGCTACTAACATAGAATGTATGCATCAAATGAGTAGAGACAGTAGTAAAGTTAAGAGAATAGCAATGATACAGATCCTAGGCAGTTGAGCAAGATAAACAAATAGAATCAAGATAAACATAATAAAATAAACCTATACAAGATGGCACACTCACACAAGCTGGATACCGCGGGATATTATGCCGCGGCCCTCCCATACTGAACACAGTCGCGGCGGGGAAAATCTCACAGTGCTGGGGATTATCTAGCCCCGCAAATAACATTATCCATCAACACACACTGAGACCGGACTCGGTATCGCACTGTCCGTCTCAAACAATGCTCATCATGATAGCCCCACATCAATTCTCAATAGCTCCTACCAGTGATGATCAGTCCAACTGGCTGAGCTTAGAACAACTGAGTGAATGTCTATGCCGACTCAAGAAACAATAAAGGTCTGTGTCTGTCTAGGCTTTGCCTTGCGTGAACAAGGTCCTAACAAAAGTCCCTAAGAAGTCCAAGTACTCAATACAACCTATGAATCATAGTCCAAACCCAATTCCAATCATTGGATCCATACCAAGGCCCACCAAATACATGGCCTGGTCTATAACAGTCCATATGAGATACAAGTCCATGTTCAATGACATATAATCCATTTACAACCTTAATGGGTCACAAGCCCATACAATCTAACCTCTCCATTCTAGGGTAACTCACATCCAACTTAGGCCATAAAAAGGGGCCTGCCTAGCCACAGACACGGGTCAATGTTCACCCAATCATATTACCGGGTCACCTCTAAGTAGTCCTAGGTTCGGGACCTCCATTTTCCATTTAATTAACAGGTATAAGCAATGATAAGGACAATAGAGTGATAGTCATGATATGAGGGAGGTGAATCTCCAAGTACAAGAATCAATGGTAAATATCAACGGTCCGTCCTAAGTAAGTGATCCACAACAGATTCAGGTCTATCTCAGGTAATTTGATCTTTAAGTGAAACCATAGATGCTAAAGAATACTATGTTTGGTGCTTAGAAGTTATGTGCATCATTTGGTAACGTATAAAGGTCGAATCATCTTAGATTACATAACCTGAACCTTAATTAATGGACCCCACGAGTCAAGGTTGAGCCACACCATTGACTCGCGGTTGGCACAATGATGGAAGTCTATTTGAATGGTCAATGGGCCCTATATATGATTGCAACAACAGAAATTAGAATCTGGGGTCTGTCACTGTACACAGTGTGCTCAGCCGACCTCCTGGCCTGGGCGGTCAGCTCGGCACACTGTGATCAGAGAAGGTGAAACACCCTGCAGGCAAGGCCTGCTCGTCCAGGACATCTTGTGAGTTCGGCTAACCCCCTGGCCTGGGTGGTTGGCCGTGCCCACTAAGAATTCTGGCTGAGGGAAATGTCCCAGTTTCTAATCTCCTTTGTTGGAATCCGGCCTTTTCGGAATTCCATCTCGGAGTTCGGCTAAGCACTAGAGCTCAATTGGATACTCAGCTCGGCCACCCAGCTCAGCTCGGCAAATGGCCTAGCTCAGTTCGATCGCCCAGCTGAGTTCGGAAAATGCATTGAGCTCGGCAATGTATTGAGGTCGGTCTAGCTCAGCTTGGTTAAGCTCTGAGTTCGGCTAAGTCCGAAGTCCGGTCTGGCACGGGACCCGGTCTGGCACTGAGCTCGGTAAAATACTGAGCTCGGCCAAAACACTGAGCTCGGCCGTAACGCTGAACTCGACTTAGACACTAAGCTCGGCCTAGACACTAAGCTCGGCTAAACGCGGATCTCAACCTAACCATTATGCTCGGCAGAACTCTGAGTTCGGCTATTATTGAATCCAACCATCGCTGAGTTCGGCCAGTACTGAGCTCGGCAATTGCTGAGCTGCATTAATGCTGAGCTCGGCAA
This sequence comes from Litsea cubeba, assembly GCA_012931725.1. Classification (NCBI taxonomy): domain Eukaryota; kingdom Viridiplantae; phylum Streptophyta; class Magnoliopsida; order Laurales; family Lauraceae; genus Litsea; species Litsea cubeba. The sequence continues at coordinate 74,561,626 of CM022951.1, read as the reverse complement.
CCGCTGGGCTCTGCAAGTGCTGAGCTCGGCTATCGCTGGACTCTGTCCATCTCTCCCATCAGTGTTATGTTCTGTTACAGAACCCAGTTCTGCGACAGAACACAACTTCTCTTCATCATACACAGGGATGATGGTCCATCTCTGATCAAGATCCAGATCAGGTCGCACCCCATGGTCGCCCAGGGCCCCTCAAACAGATGTAGGGTCCTGATCTACCAAGGGTGGTCCCACTTCGATCCCGATCTCCATACAGCAAGATGGGTTCTCGCCATTCCATCTCCGGAAAACCATCATCGTGACCCAATTCCCCTGGGTTTTCCACAGACCATTACAGAAGCAAAACAAATCATTCCCACATCCTCCATCATTCATCAACCGGCCATTGATCATCCAAATGAGGTAATCCCATCCATCAATGGCCAAAGTAACCAAACAGACAAGCTCAGAGATCGATCTATTCATACATATTGAAATCTAGAAATCTAACTGCAAATCAAAGAAGGAAAACATTTAGTCTATACTACTAGCACAGTGCACTTGCCTTGATCGATTGAAGTTAGAAGGAAAAGAGAGAAAGTCACAGGAAACAAAAGAGAGACGGTCTCGGCAGTTGCTCCTATGGTGCAGGTTGGTCTCGGCTGGCCTTCTGTCAGGAATTTCTGGGGCGAGGGGGAGAAAGAGAGAGAGATTGGAGGGGAGAGGAGGTTTCGTTGGAGAGAATTGGGGTAGAAGAAAAGTGAAAAGAGATTGGAACTTGAGAAAGGAAAGGAGATGAACAGTAGTTGCTTGGGGCAGGGGAGGGTTTAGTTTATATAGGTTGGGTTCTTGGGCTAGGGACAAGAATGCCCTTAGGGTTAGAATAGAATTAGGGTTAGGGTAAAGGGTATTTAGGTCTTTAGGTGAGCTTCTAGAAGATTCTTTGGTGCAAACCCCCTATAGTAATTAGGAAACTCTAGCTAGGGCCCCTAACAAACTCCCTAACTCTAAAAATAACAAAAGACTCCCTATTGACTCTACTAATTACACAACTAGACTAAACCTAGGAAAATACATAACTACCCTCACTAAGCCCCATAATTAGTATAACTAAAATACTTAGGCTAATATATAGTATTCAAATTCAAACTGAGGGCCTACCAGGGGTGGGGTCTCACATTCCTCCCTCCTTAAAGACATTTGGTCCCCAAATGTAAAAACAAAGTAAGATCATACCTGCGGTAGAAGATGTGGATAATCTCTCGCCACCTGGTCTCGTAGCTCCCAAGTAGCCTCAGCTGGGGTGTGATGCTCCCATTGAACCTTCACGAACTGGATGGTTCGGTCCCGAAGCACCTTCTCCTTGGTGTCGATGACAGCGACTGGCTTGGCGATGTAGGACACGTCGGGCTGGATGTCAAGCGGCTGGTGATGCAGAATGTGGGTAGGGTCCTCCACATACTTCTTCAACATCGAGACATGGAAGACGTCGTGCACACCTGATAGCTCTGCTGGCAACTGAAGTCTGTAAGCGACATCTCCGATCCTGGCCTTGATCTCAAAGGGTCCGACGTATCTCCGTGCTAACTTGCCCTTTTCGCCGAATCTGAGGGTGCCTCGAGCTGGGGAAACCTTCAAGAATACACGGTCTCCCTTCTGAAACTCAAGTGGTCTGCGTCGGTTGTCTGCATAGCTCTTCTGTCGACTGCGGCTGACCTTCAGGTTTTCCACTATCTGGTGGATCTTCTCACTGGTGTCACCAACGATAGATGGCCTATGGAAACTCCTGACACCAACTTCCTCCCAACAGACTGGGGTTTTGCACTTCCTGCCGTACAATGCCTCGAACGGTGCCATCTTGATGCTCGAGTGGTAACTGTTGTTGTAGGCAAACTCACAGAGTGGCAAAGAATCCTCCCAGTTCTCCTTGTAGTCTAGGACACAAGCTCGCAACATATCCTCCAAGGTCTGGTTGGTGCGCTCCGTCTGTCCGTCTGTCTGAGGGTGGTAGGCTGTGCTGAAGCTCAACTTGGTACCCAAGGCCTGCTGTAGACTCTCCCAGAAGTGAGATGTGAAGCGTGGATCTCTGTCTGAAACAATCGAAGCTGGAACTCCATGCAAAGAGACAATCTTGTCCACGTACAGCTTAGCAAGGACGTCGAGTCCTGCTCTCATCGACACTGGCAAGAAGTGAGCTGACTTGGTCAGTCTATCCACGATCACCCAAATGCCATCACTGCGTCTCCTGGTAGCTGGAAGTCCTGCAATAAAATCCATGGTAATATGCTCCCACTTCCACTGAGGTATCTCGAGCTGATGAAGTAGCCCTGGTGGCTTCTGATGCTCGGCCTTGATCTGTTGACACGTCAGACATCTGGCCACATAGCCTGCAATCTCCTTCTTCATGTTGTTCCACCAGTAGTAGCTCCTCAAGTTCTTGTACATCTTGGTGCTGCCCGGGTGAATCGAATATCTGCTGTGGTGTGCATCTGCTAAGATTTGGTCCTTCAGCTCCTGGACGTCTGGTACACACAGTCTGTCCTGATAGTAGAGCACTCCACCAATCAGTCTGAACTCTGGCCTCTGGTCAATCTGCTCGATCACTTTGACAAGCTTGGGATCGCTGTGTTGACTGTCCTTGACCTCTCCGAGCAACTCTGGTTCCCATGCGGACATGGTAGCAAGCATAACTCTGTCGTTGAGCGGTTGAAACTAGACATCCAAGTCACTGAAGACATCGGTCCACACACCCTCTGCTGCTAGAAAACCGACTAGGGCGGTCTTCCTGCTCAAAGCATCTGCTACGACATTCGCCTTACCCGGGTGGTATTTGATAGGGAAGTCGTAATCCTTGATGTACTCCATCCAACGCCTCTGACGGTTGTTGAGATCATGCTGAGTGAACAGGTACTGCAAGCTGCGGTGATCTGAGTGGACTTCGAACTTCTCTCCGTAGAGGTAGTGCCGCCACATCTTCAGTGCAAACACGACTGCTGCAAGCTCTAGATCGTGAGTAGCATACTTCTTCTCGTGTTCCTTCAGCTGGCGTGATCCATAGGCAATGACTTTGCCCTCCTGCATCAAAACACAACCAAGACCGGTCCCCGAAGCGTCGGTGAAGACAACAAAACCACCTGTACCAGAAGGTAAAGATAAGATTGGTGCTGTCGTCAGTCTCTCCTTCAACTCTTGGAAACTGCCCTTGCAAGCATCTGTCCACACGAATGGTACATCCTTCCTTGTCAGCTTGGTCAAAGGGGCTGAAATAGAAGAAAAACTCTTAACGAATCTGCGGTAGTAGCCTGCTAAGCCAAGGAAACTCCGGACTTCTGTGACATTCCTCGGTCTTTCCCAGTTCACTACTGCCTCGATCTTCACTGGATCCACTGCTAGGCCGTCTCTGGAGATGATATGTCCGAGGAAGACTACTTGCTCTAACCAGAACTCGCACTTGCTGAGCTTTGCGTATAGCTGGTTGTCACGCAACAACTGTAGAGACGTCCTCAAATGCTGCTCGTGCTCCTCTCTGGACTTGGAGTAGACCAACACGTCATCGATGAACACCACCGTGAAGCTGTCGAGGTGCGGGGCGAAGATCTTGTTCATCAAAGCCATGAACACTGCTGGCGCATTCGTCAACCCGAACGGCATCACAAGGAACTCATAGTGCCCGTAACGAGTACGAAACGCCGTCTTCTGCACATCCTGCTCTCTGACTCGCAGCTGATGATATCCCGATCTCAGGTCCACCTTCGAGAAGTACTGCGCTCCCTGAAGTTGGTCGAAAAGCTCGTCGATCCGGGGAAGAGGATACTTGTTCTTCACTGTTGCCTGGTTCAGCTGCCTGTAGTCGATGCACATCCTCATCGATCCATCCTTCTTCTTCACGAAAAGCACAGGTGCTCCCCAAGGTGACATGCTCGGCCTGATGAAGCCCTTGTCTATCAACTCTTGCAACTGGGTCTTCAACTCTCGCAGCTCTGCTGGAGCCATGCGATAAGGAGCTCTGGAAATCGGTGCGGTACCTGGCACAAGCTCGATGGTGAAGTCGATCTCTCTGACTGGAGGCAATCCTGGGATCTCGTCGGGAAACACGTCTGGAAACTCGCAAACAACTGGGATCTCCTCGACTCCCTTGGACTTCTTGTCCTCTGAGATGAATGCGATGTAGCCTTCACAACCTGATCGCACTAGCCTTTCAGCCTTCAGTGCTGAAATCAGTCTGGTAGTGTGTGGCTTCTTCTCGCCTATAAACTCGATCGTGTCATCTGAACCGTCGATGGTGAGTCTGACTATCTTCTCGAAGCAATCCATCACCGCTCGATATCTGGCCAACCAATCCATCCCCAAGATAACGTCGAAGTCATGCATGGGTAACACGATCAAATCTGCAAACATAATGTACTCCCCGATCTGCACTCGGCATCTGGGGTGGTAAGTCTGACACACTACCCTCTTGCCCACGAGCGTAGACACAACTAGCGTGCATGGCAACTCCTCTCCTACCCCACCAAGAACTAAAGCAAAAGCAGAAGACACATAGGAATGTGTCGCACCAGGATCAAACAATACTCTAGCAATCTGATCACAAATAGAAAGAGTACCTTCGACGACGTTCCCTGCAGCTTCGGCCTCCTCATGTGTGAGTGCAAATGCCTGACCTGCGGCCTGAGGTCTCTGCTGCTGTCGCTGCTGTCCATGGGGTCTCTGGTGTCGTCCCCTCTGGTAGTGCTGTCCCCTGGGCTGCTGGGGTCCACGTGCCTGCTGCTGGGCATGGTACTGCTGCTGAGGTGGCTGAGGTGCTGGTGCAATCCACGGAGCAGGTGGAGCTGGAGCTGGAGCTCTAGGAGGTGCTGGAAGCTGGAGCATCGGGTGCTGTCCTCCTCGTAGTGGGCAAACTCTAGAGATGTGCCCTGGCTCCCCGCAGTCGTAGCACACTCTGGGCCCACGCTGCTGCTGCTACTGCTGATGCTGAGCTGATGATACTGCCCAGCTGGCCTCTGCCTCTGGAATGGCTGCTGCTGTAGGGGCACAGGCTGCGGTCTGACAAGAGCAACCCGGACCCGTCTCTGCTGCTGGCTGGTCTCAATCCGCTGCAGACGCTCCTCTGCCCAGTAAGCCCTCCTCAAAGCCTCCTCATAAGTGTGAATCTCAATGCAAGACATGTTAAGCTGGATGTCATCTCTCAGTCCTTCGACAAACCGCCGAATCCTCTCTGACTCAGGAGTGATCAGAGCCTCCGCAAAGCGAGATAACTGGGTGAAGCGAACCTCGTACTGGTAGACAGTCATGCTGCCTTGCACCAGTGCCTGAAATTCCCGCAGCTTGCGGTCTCTGACGTGGGACGGTATGAACTTCCGGAGGAAGTCCGCTCTGAATGCAGTCCAAGCGATCTCGTCTCCTATCATCTCGAAATGACGCTGGATCGTCCTCCACCAGTCCTCCGCGACTCCGCGGAACATGTAAGCAGCTAACTGCACTCTCTGCTGACCGGTGCACTCGAAGACCTTGAAGATCTTCTCCATCCGCACGATCCATTCGTCGGCCACCAGCGGGTCATCGGCGCCAGTGAACTCAGGCGGTCCCCTTTTGAGGAACCTCTCAAATATGACGTTCGGGTCTGCCTCCCGAACGGATGCCGCTGCTGTACCCGGCTGGGCCACCCTGTCCATGATGTCCAAGACTTGCGTCTGGAATTGGGCAAAATCCTCGGCCTGCTGCTGCTGAGCCGAAGCCTGGGCCTCCTGGGAAACGAGGAAGGCCTGCAAGAACCTCTGGAAACGCTGCTCGAAGTCTGGCTGACTACCGGCTACTGGTATCATATGTGATGGAGAACCCTCTCTAGACATCTGTCAAGAGAAAGAAATTAGGTTAGATTAAGTCCAACACTTAGGACTACACTGATTCTACCCGATCCATCGACCCTACACGTACCCCCACACTGAGATACTCACTACGTCCTAAAGTTTCTAGTGTATTTTATTTCCTAGAGACTTGCCCGCTCTGATACCATAAAATGTAACGCCCCAATTCCGGATACCGAGAAAACCGTCAAAGTACCGAAATTGGCGCGCTACTTTCCGGAAAATCCGAGAACTTCCAAGATCGTAGGTCCGCAGTGAGGTCCAATTTAAAACTTTTTGAACAATAATGTAACAACAGTTAATATTGCGGAAGCGTAATATAAGCGGAAGCAATACAGAGATAGCGGAAGCATAAGGTATCATCGTATATATGTCAAATGTAGATGGGCTGAAGTCCAACCTAAATGTATTGTGATAACAAACAAAGTTTAATTACATATTATTCATTACTACCCAAACTCACCACAAATGTCTCTAAAAAACCCTAAATAAAAGATCACTCAGACCCCTGCAGCTGGTGTCGGATCTCCACCCTCCGGCTCGACATCATGGTCGGCCGGTCCCCATCCGTAGTCGCCTGCTACGGGCACCTCGACGAGTGCGAACGCATCGCCCTCGTACTCGGGGTCAAGACCTAAGCACCAAGAGTGGATCAGATCTAAAGATCTGGCAAGTCACAGTATGCTACTAACATAGAATGTATGCATCAAATGAGTAGAGACAGTAGTAAAGTTAAGAGAATAGCAATGATACAGATCCTAGGCAGTTGAGCAAGATAAACAAATAGAATCAAGATAAACATAATAAAATAAACCTATACAAGATGGCACACTCACACAAGCTGGATACCGCGGGATATTATGCCGCGGCCCTCCCATACTGAACACAGTCGCGGCGAGGAAAATCTCACAGTGCTGGGGATTATCTAGCCCCGCAAATAACATTATCCATCAACACACACTGAGACCGGACTCGGTATCGCACCGTCCGTCTCAAACAATGCTCATCATGATAGCCCCACATCAATTCTCAATAGCTCCTACCAGTGATGATCAGTCCAACTGGCTGAGCTTAGAACAACTGAGTGAATGTCTATGCCGACTCAAGAAACAATAAAGGTCTGTGTCTGTCTAGGCTTTGCCTTGCGTGAACAAGGTCCTAACAAAAGTCCCTAAGAGGTCCAAGTACTCAATACAACCTATGAATCATAGTCCAAATCCAATTCCAATCATTGGATCCATACCAAGGCCCACCAAATACATGGCCTGGTCTATAACAGTCCATATGAGATACAAGTCCATGTTCAATGACATATGATCCATTTACAACCTTAATGGGTCACAAGCCCATACAATCTAACATCTCCATTCTAGGGTAACTCACATCCAACTTAGGCCATAAAAAGGGGCCTGCCTAGCCACAGACACGGGTCAATGTTCACCCAATCATATTATCGGGTCACCTCTAAGTAGTCCTAGGTTCGGGACCTCCATTTTCCATTTAATTAACAGGTATAAGCAATGATAAGGACAATAGAGTGATAGTCATGATATGAGGGAGGTGAATCTCCAAGTACAAGAATCAATGGTAAATATCAACGGTCCGTCCTAAGTAAGTGATCCACAACAGATTCAGGTCTATCTCAGGTAATTTGATCTTTAAGTGAAACCATAGATGCTAAAGAATACTATGTTTGGTGCTTAGAAGTTATGTGCATCATTTGGTAACGTATAAAGGTCGAATCATCTTAGATTACATAACCTGGACCTTAATTAATGGACCCCACGAGTCAAGGTTGAGCCACACCATTGACTCGCGGTTGGCACAATGATGGAAGTCTATTTGAATAGTCAATGGGCCCTACATATGATTGCAACAACAGAAATTAGAATCTGGGGTCTGTCACTGCACACAGTGTGCTCAGCCGACCTCCTGGCCTGGGCGGTCAGCTCGGCACACTGTGATCAGAGAAGGTGAAACACCCTGCAGGCAAGGCCTGCTCGTCCAGGACATCTTGTGAGTTCGGCTAACCCCCTGGCCTGGGTGGTTGGCCGTGCCCACTAAGAATTCTGGCTGAGGGAAATGTCCCAGTTTCTAATCTCCTTTGTTGGAATCCGGCCTTTTCGGAATTCCATCTCGGAGTTCGGCTAAGCACTAGAGCTCAATTGGATACTCAGCTCGGCCACCCAGCTCAGCTCGGCAAAGGGCCTAGCTCAGTTCGGTCGCCCAGCTGAGTTCGGAAAATGCATTGAGCTCGGCAATGTATTGAGGTCGGTCTAGCTCAGCTTGGTTAAGCTCTGAGTTCGGTTAAGTCCGAAGTCCGGTCTGGCACGGGACCCGGTCTGGCACTGAGCTCGGTAAAATACTGAGCTCGGCCAAAACACTGAGCTCGGCCGTAACGCTGAACTCGGCTTAGACACTAAGCTCGGCCTAGACACTAAGCTCGGCTAAACGCGGATCTCAACCTAACCATTATGCTCGGCAGAACTCTGAGTTCGGCTATTATTGAATCCAACCATCGCTGAGTTCGGCCAGTATTGAGCTCGGCAATTGCTGAGCTGCATTAATGCTGAGCTCGGCAACCGCTGGGCTCTGCAAGTGCTGAGCTCGGCCATCGCTGGACTCTGTCCATCTCTCCCATCAGTGTTATGTTCTGTTACAGAACCCAGTTCTGCGACAGAACACAACTTCTCTTCATCATACACAGGGATGATGGTCCATCTCTGATCAAGATCCAGATCAGGTCGCACCCCATGGTCGCCCAGGGCCCCTCAAACAGATGTAGGGTCCTGATCTACCAAGGGTGGTCCCACTTCGATCCCGATCTCCATACAGCAAGATGGGTTCTCGCCATTCCATCTCCGGAAAATCATCATCGTGACCCAATTCCCCTGGGTTTTCCACAGACCATTACAGAAGCAAAACAAATCATTCCCACATCCTCCATCATTCATCAACCGGCCATTGATCATCCAAATGAGGTAATCCCATCCATCAATGGCCAAAGTAACCAAACAGACAAGTTCAGAGATCGATCTATTCATACATATTGAAATCTAGAAATCTAACTGCAAATCAAAGAAGGAAAACATTCAGTCTATACTACTAGCACAATGCACTTGCCTTGATCGATTGAAGGTAGAAGGAAAAGAGAGAAAGTCACAGGAAACAAAAGAGAGACGGTCTCGGCAGTTGCTCCTATGGTGCAGGTTGGTATCGGCTGGCCTTCTGTCAGGAATTTCTGGGGCGAGGGGGAGAAAGAGAGAGAGATTGGAGGGGAGAGGAGGTTTCGTTGGAGAGAATTGGGGAAGAAGAAGAGAGAAAAGAGATTGGAACTTGAGAAAGGAAAGGAGATGAACAGTAGTTGCTTGGGGCAGGGGAGGGTTTAGTTTATATAGGTTGGGTTCTTGGGCTAGGGACAAGAATGCTTTAGGGTTAGAATAGAATTAGGGTTAGGGTAAAGGGTATTTAGGTCTTTAGGTGAGCTTCTAGAAGATTCTTTGGTGCAAACCCCCTATAGTAATTAGGAAACTCTAGCTATGGCCCCTAACAAACTCCCTAACTCTAAAAATAACAAAAGACTCCCTATTGACTCTACTAATTACACAACTAGACTAAACCTAGGAAAATACATAACTACCCTCACTAAGCCCCATAATTAGTATAACTAAAATACTTAGGCTAATATATAGTATTCAAATTCAAACTGAGGGCCCACCAGGGATGGGGTCTCACAGGGACCATGTTTGGCTTGAAAGATGATAACTGAACACCGTCGTCCCTTTCTTCATGTGAACTCATTTTATCAATCTTTGTAATTCATCCACCAATTAGTGAAAGGATTTTCTTTAATGACATTTACATCAGAATTGAAGAAACATCATCATTATTCCTTCCTTATGTGAAGAAAACAAAGAAAGATTCTAAAGACCTTTGGAGATGCTTAGAATTACTGCAGACTCCATTATCTTACGAAGAGAAGTAAAATGGATCTTTGTAGCAGAGTTTTTAAATAGAGATGGTTTATGTGGGTTGAGCAGGTTGACTCTAATTCAACCTTTTTAAATTTGGGTAAGTATTTCTGACTATGTGCATATGTATTACGGGTCAGGTTATGCGGGTTGGATCAAATTTTGTCCGTCCTAAATTGAACACGAGTAGGTAAATAGATCGGAGTGGGTCAATTGGGTCCATTTTGGCCCAACCCAAGTTTGCAATCCTAAATGTACAAAAGGTTATACAAGAATCACCAACCCAAAAAGGTCGAAATAAAAATCAATAAAGTCTATAACACATAATAAAAGGGGAAAAGCAAAAAAAAAACATACCTGAAAATCTCTTTTAGGGCATGCTTGTGTACGAAATTACTATGCTTAATGCCCAGATAAACATTGAGAGAAAGAAGGCCCAAGCCCTTCTTAAAGCGGAAAAACCCCAGAAAAAAGAGAAGATTTCTTCTCTCATTCAGCCTAAAAATATCAAGAAAGAATTAGAAAAACTCTCTAAACCTAATCTAGGAAAAAACCCTATTGCTAAATGGGAGAAAGACAAGTATGAATGTATACTTGATCTTAAAGATCCAGAAAGAACCATCAAAGGAAAAGCTTTTCCTGCCTCAGCCCAGGAAATAAAGGATTTTTCAATTCAGATCAAGGAATTATGAGACCAGAAACTTATCCAACTATCCAATAGACCTCATAACAGTCCTGCCTTTTTTGTTTACAAACATTCAGAGCAAAAACGAGGAAAGGCTAGAACGGTGATTGATTATAGAGCATTAAATAATAATCTAAATCCAGATTCTTACAAAATTCCAGACAGGAACAACCATATCCAATTAATAGATAAGAGAACATGGTTCAGTAAATTTGATTGTAAATCAGGATTTTGGCAAATCCGCATGCATAAAGATTCTGCTCCCTGGACAACCTTTTCTGTTCCAAGAGGAAAATATGAATGGTTAGTGATGCCATTTGGATTAAGTATTCCCCCCCCCCCCCCCCCCCCCCCCCCCCCCCCCCCCCCCCCCCCCCGCCCCAAAAGTCTTACAAAGAAGAATGGATGACATTTTCAAGGATCACATGGACTACTGCATGGTCTATATATATGATGTTAAAAAGAATTTTGTTGGATTTATTCGCTGAAAACCCTCATGAGACCAAACTCGTCCACTAGGGTAAACCTAGGGGTTTAACGGCTTGTTGCACGAGCTAAGTTCAACCGCGATTCCTGCGAAAGTGAGTTAGGATTTTTACCGTGTTTTCTTGCATATAGTTTAGTTTTTCTTTATAGTTTTTGCTCGAGACTAGCAAAACATAGGTTTGGGGGTGTGATGAGTGTTAAATATTGCATATTTTACCCCTCATTAGTCCGGATTTTATCAGCATCTCATATGCATATCATTTGCTTTACACGAAAATTTTATCATTCTATCACATCAAATGAATTATCGGATTATCATGCATAAATCAGATTATTTATAGCGCATTTTTATGTAATTTCTCTTGTGTAGGGGGACCCCACAACTACCCCAACCTTCCGGCTAGTGTCCTGAGGCATCAAGAAGAGATTTCAATAAAGAAGTTATATGAAAAAATCTTGATGAAGTGTTTAAGAATTCCAAAATAAGAGGATAAGACTTTAAGCATAAAAGAAGTCATTTTCTAACACAAATTAGTGGTTGGTGTATTGGTTAGAGCTTGGGTTTATATGAAATAGTCAAAAGCCTTCAAGTTGCAACTAATCAAATTGAAGCAATCATTGTGAAAGGAAATGAGCCAATCAAATGTCTTCAATGTTTCTATAAATTGAAATGTTTTTGTGGAGAAAGGGAGATCTTTTGGCAAGTTAGTCTTTTAGCAATTTTATTTTACTTTCTCTATACTTTTATATTGTAATTAGGAGCTTCTTTGTAACTAATCTAGAGAGAGTGTGTGTAATTGAAGATCATTAATGAAGATTTTGAGCTCTTTCTTGATGTTTAGTGGCTATAGCTCTAAGTAATGTGATTAGTTCAATTACATGCATGCTTTAGCTTAAATTTCCTACTTGTGTCTTGATTGATTAGTAGATTTTAGATCTAATTGTGCTAATTTCTCTCATTTCTCATACTCTATCTCTACACTTGATGCTTGGATAATCTCAATTGATGCTTTGTAGTTGGATTAAGTTCTCTTACATAGCATGCTCTAGAGCCGTTATCTTTGATCTTTTGTAGATTGATTTTGATGAATTATTATTAGGATAGCTAGATGATGATCTAGGACCTTGGCCTTTGATTTTCTTTAATTTGATATTTGTTGTTATATCATCCAATCCAATTAGGCAAGAGATTGCTAATTGAATTGTAGATTTGGGAATTGAATTAGAACATGCATTGTTTGAATTAATTACATATTTAGTGGATTTTGGATTGCCTATTCTATTATTCTTATTGTTGTCAATTTAACTATTTATTTGATTTGTTATTTTCACTTCTAGATTGTTAGATCTACACTTTACACCACTTGTTTTAAAATCATACACATTTCACACCACATCTTCACCTTAAATCTTCCATTTCCATTCATCCACTAGTTTAGTGTAGCTTGTTAGATTAGCTTAGATGTTGTTAATTTCATATTTTAGATTTTTAATTAATTATTTACACTGCATAGTTTAATAGTTTTAATTGTTTACTTCAACTTTCTATATTAGCTATATCTTAGTTCAATTTTACTTAAATTGGATTCATTGCTTTTTCCATCATCTCTTCGTGGGATCGATAATTCGGGCTCTTTAGTCCTTTATTACTTGACGACACCGTAGTCTTGCAGTTAAGCGTTGCACATTTAAGTGTCGATCGACCTTCTTCTTCTTCTTCTTAGAGTTCTAGAGAAAGAAAGAGAGGGAGATGGGAGAATTGGAGGGAATTTGGGAGTGAGTTGGAGGGAAGAAGAAAGAAAGGAGGGGGAAAGAGTTGAGAAGGGAAGTAGCCAGCGTATGGCATGGGAGGGTGTGGTATATATAGGTTGGAATTTGGGGCTAGGGACTAAAATACCATTTTTGTTTGAATAAGATTAGGATTAGGGCCAATGGTAGTTTGGTCTTTGGGTAAGGTTTTAGAAAATTCTCAAGTAGAGACCCCTATGGTATATACTAATTTCTAGCTAGGGCCTTTAACAAACTAACTAACTATAAAAACAACGAAGGACACGCTATTGACTTCACTAATTGCACAACAAGGCTAAACCACTAAAAACTTAGGAAAACACTTATCTACCCTCATTAAACCTATTAATTAGAATAATTAGATATAATAGGCTAAAATATAGTATTCAATTTCAAATTGAGGGCCCACAAGGGTGGGGCTTCACAATTTTACACCCACCTATCATCAATCCAACCCTCTCACATTCACTAAGACACTAACCCTCCATGAATTAGCACTCCCATAATTTGACACTAACCTAAATTATATTTATTGTTGGATTGAATTTCAGACAAAAATGTAACAAGAAACAATTTTAAGTCCCTTAAATCGATGGTAGTGAGGATCTCATTTAGATGAATTTTTACAAATCATTTCCAAAATAAGACCTTTCCATCACACTATCCTCCATGATTGACATACAACCAAGTGGGTTCATTAAATGGCATAGATTTTTATATCCCACTCAAGTTGTGATAGGTACCTCTCATCAAAAGAAAACCCATATGTGAGTGAAAAACAAAGATATTCTCTTTGCCTAATATATGAAACATGATAACTAATGATGCTCTCTAACTAGTTACAGAAATACTAGCTTATCTTCATAATCACAAATCCCATCTACTTAATGATCCCCATTGCGAATGTTTTTTTTCCTACCTCAATCCTTTTCAACTCCATGCTCTCAGTTACTCCACAAAGTGACATGTCTTTCCTCACTAATTTGCTTGAGGTCGTGAATGGCTTCCCTCTTCTCCCGGTACCTTCCACTAATAACACTTCGATTCCTCTCCGACTGATAATTCTTGGCCTTCTGCACCAGTGCCTAAACCATCTCAAAACAACATTATTTAAGTTTTACAATATACAAGGACTATATAAAAAAAGTTCGACTTTTTTTCAGATATGGATGGCGACTTTAGCGCGGATTGAGAAGGGTTGTGCTAATTAGAGAACCAACAGCTCTTTAGCCTCCTAAGAGAATCCAAATAAAACCATCGATAATATTGCCCTACAAAAAGAGATTTTTTTTTCCTCTGAGGAGTGCCCGGAGCTCCCCTTCAAGGGGATTCTGTGTCACAATAGCCGCCGAGTAGGCCCAAGGCATTTCTAATGATCCCACTGCATCCCGACGTTCGATCGTTAGGATTGAAAGCCCCATCAAATTCAATTTATACAACTCCAATGGTGGGGGAATATATCCAAACCAATGGTGGTGTCACTTAGGTGTTGCATGCACTTTCAGTAGGTTAGCCACATTCCACTCGTGGATTGCTTGAATGATCTTAAGATTAGATTGTTCCTCGCTTTCCATAAGTTTAATGATTTTACAAGTGAATCTTTTGTTATGTCTAGGTCTAATGATGGGAGGCTGCATTGATCATACGTAGTCTAGCTAACAATTAGTTGTGTTTAAAGGGGAATCCATCTGATTTGCTTTCATTAGGGTCGGTTTTGGTGGTGGAATGGTCGGGTTTGCAACACGTATTGGTTAAAAAGCTTTGATCGATCCGATCAGATATGATGCTTTACTCCTTGCTTCTGCTAGTCTGTATTGAAATGTAATTAGTGATGCTGATGCCCCATGTTTTATTTATACAATGTGCAAGATTATAAGTAGCCAACACCTAATCCTACTTAATTAATGGACCTAATATTTTAGCAAAGATCCAGCCCTTTGGTCTAAAAGTTAAGCCCGGCCTATTACAAATTTTATGATCTCTTTTGGGCCGGATTTGTCTGGACAGGGTGGTCTCATGGTTGGGCGTTTAAGCATATAAGGACTTGGCCCAGATAATTTAGATTCAGGGACAGATCAAGCAGTCGAAGGGCCCAGATTAAACAGGAACACCTAAAGCACATAACGAATGGCCCATATTCAACAGCGAAAAGTGGAAACGATTAGGCAAATTTTAAGATAATTTCCAATTGAGATGGGTTTCAGAGCACTCTCTTTTCACAGTGCGGGAGCATTACAACAACATTTAGCAAGCCACTCAAAAGAGTCGGAACTCAGAAGTGAAAGAAATGGAGTCATGAGTTGGACATGGATGCTTTACATTTTTTTAGGGCTGCCCTCCATTTCCCGTCCAAAGTTTAATGGGTTCTCTGTCAGAGCAAGTAGTTTTTTTTTTTTTTTTTTTTTTTGTTGAAAAGAGGAAGTCGTTTTTATTATGAAAAAACACAAAAAAAAATCCCTTAAATGTACACTTATTTCTTTTTCATATAAGGGCCCCACTCATGATCAATCTAGTCCCTTCACACGCTCCTATTCCCTTAATTGGCAAAGGTTTTAAAATGATGTTGAATCAAATTCTGGTTAATAGGTTTTATCACAAATTTTTTTAACAAGATACAATTGTCCTCAGTCCTCACCACTCCTAAATCTATACATCCTCTAGGTCCCCTTATTACCATGCATCCAACTAGGCCCCACAAAAGGTGATTAATGAAAATGCCCGACTTCTTGAATGACCCACTCTTAAAATTCCACTTACTGTTAGAAAAGATACATCAAGATAATTTAGTTACAATTAGGGATTTGTCATCTCTCTCTAAAATTCCACTTACTGTTAGATACTGTATCAACCCAGGTCCCAGGATACAGTTTAACTGATTAATACAATTAGGAATTTCAACTTTTTGAATGCATAGAATATTCACAACACAATGGATCTCAATATGCCAGTCAACCCTAACCCAACACATATAAATAGAGATGAGTTATGTGGGTTGAGCAGGTTGACTCTAATTCAACCTCTTTAAATGTGGGTCAGTTTTTCTGACTATGAGCGGTGCATATGTATTGCGGGGGGGGGGGGGGGGGGGGGGGGTTGTCAAATTTTGGCCACCCTAAACAGAACACAAGTAGGTAAATAGATCGGGGGGGGGGGGGGGGGGTTCGGTCAAATTTTGGCCACCCTAAACAGAACACAAGTAGGTAAATAGATCGGGGGGGGGGGGGGGGGGGGGGGGGGGGGGGGTTGGGTCAAATTTTGGCCACCCTAAACAGAACACAAGTAGGTAAATAGATCGGAGTGGGTCACTTGGCCCAATTTGGCCCAACCCAGCTTGCATTCCTAAAATGGATAACAAGGTTATACAAGAATCAGCAACCCAAAAGGTTGAAATAAGAATCAATAAAGTCTATAACACACAATAAAAGGGCGAAAAAAAAAAAGAGCATAACTGAAAATCTCTTTCATTTTTTGTGCCAAGGGAAACAAGAATCAGATTCGCACGGTTATCAAATCATCATGGATGCGGTTCTGATTTTCAATATATGGGCCGCACTTGAAGTTCCAGTCCTTCCACTTTAAGGGTCCTTTTAATGAGACACTTAAGAGGAAAATATGTTATCATCTATCCAATCCTCTTTTGAAGGATTGGCCTAATGGGGAGTAATTCCAACTTCCAAGTAGAACTTGTTGGCCTTATAAAATTTAATAATTGGAAAAGGAGCACCTTTAAATTATTTGGCAATTATAAGAGATCACGGCATAATTGATATTTGAAAATATCCTCCACTGAAAGTCTGACAATCACAAAAAGTCCCTTGTTCCAAACATGTAGAGAGCTAAATGCTATCATCACTCTATTAAATGAAAAAACAAGAGAAAACAGTTATTTGATAGATTTACATTTTAAATCGTCACATAGGGGTACTTAAAAGGTAAATATCCATAAATAGATATCAAATAATCTCTTCTTTATTAGAAAATAAATTTAAGGAAGATATCCATCAATGGCTATTAACAATCACTTTTTATAAAAACAAATTAAGGGAATATGCAAAATAAATACCCAGTTATCAACTAAAGTCATTTGGTAGAATCGAAGGTAAACCACATTTTACTGACTGCATTTGGAAGAATTTAATATCACGTTTGGCAACTAAATCTTCGGGAAAAAGATTTTTGGTTTCCCTAGAGTTGTGGTAAATTCATATTTGGCAATTGTAAATTCCCGAGGATTTGAATGAATCGAAATCTTCATTTGTTAGGATTTTCAGATCCGACCACCCCCTATAAGATTTGAAAATCCTCACTTAAGTGGATTTGCACATTGAACCTTATTTTTCTTAGCTATAAGCATCGATACACACCAATATCAATGTGAAATCATCAACGATACAAATCTCCGGTGAGGAATCCTTATTCCAGTGGTAGCGAATAATCATTAGATTTATGGATTCCCCACCTGTTACCAAACATGCTCTAAAAGTTTCCCCATATGAATTCTCAATCCAAAAGGCCTTTGAAAAGTATCAAGCTGACAGAGTCTGAAGTGTCAGATGGAGACATGGCCTAATGGTGGGGTCCACCCTTGGTAGGAGTTGATTTAGACTAATTTAGGACCACTAACGTGGTGCATTAGTAGAGAGGGAGGTGATGGCTGGGACCATTTGTTTTGGATTTATTTTAATCATGGATACAATATATTATTAGTGGATTAACTACCTGACCCCATTAGTTCAAAAAAATGCCAATTTTGTTTGTTCTTATCTAATTATGTGATTTTATTTTGTTTGGCTCGTGGACACGATTAGTTTTTGCATGGATGTTGTTTTTAATTTTTAATTTTTTATTTTTTGTTGTTTGAATTGTGAAATTGGTATATAAACAATACATATAGGAGTAAAATTACAGTCATAAATCCTATAATTATGAAACAGAGAATTCAGAAAATATAGGAACGTACTCATGAATTCTCAGACAGGAATTCAGACATAAAAAAAACAGAGAATTCAAAAATGACAGAATTCAATAGCATTTCATAATTCCAGCGTTTGCAAATCCCAGACAGCCACCAGACATGAATTCCAAGAATTCTAGAAAAGAAACGGGCCCCAAGTCTACGATCAATACATACACATGTACAGGTAGTGGGAATAGTTATTTGAGATCTATGAAGTAAATTATAATAATATCACTTTTTTCATTATCTATGAGTATAGGTGGTAATAGTGTTTGACAGTATCATATGCCCATGTCATGTAGGCAGGTCTGATTAGCTAACCTCAATCCGTGAAATTCTTCAAAGAGGCCACTCCAAAGCCCCGTCACAACTATATCGGAGTCGGCTACATAAATTTAATTTCTCCATTCCGAACTATCCTGAGCCAAATCCTTAGATAATTTGTACTTGTTCATGTTTATTTTTACGACATCCATCCACATCCTCTTTGGCCTACCACTTCCTCCTGATGGGCCATCAACCTACATAGCCAAACTTTTCCTTCCCGACGTCATTATCGACCTGCGTTGGACATGTCAAAACCATCTCAAATGAATTTTTCAAATTTTATCCCCTTTTGATGCTATCCCTAAGTGCTCACGAAATTGCTCATTTTTAGTTTTATCCTTCCTAATTTTAACACACATCAACCTCGACATTCTCATATCTGCTAAATCCATTTTGTGCACATGTTACCTCTTAATTAGCAAACATTTTGCTCCATAGGTCATGGCTGGTCTAATCACTGATATGTAAAAAAATTTCTTTAATCTTGTTGGCATTTGTTGGTCACAAAGCACTCCAAAAGCAAGTCTCCACTTCAACCATCTCGCTTTTAATCATAAAAACACCTATATAGCTTAGCAAGATGGGCCGATATCCATCCCCGGTCCACATTTTCATCAATTATAACTACCTGAGTTGGAATATACTTGAGTTGCTGATTTTAACATTGTTGCATGTACGTTCACCATTATTACATTCCTTGTCATTGGATGAAACACTTGCAGTAAATTCCAACAATGAAGCATAGAAGAATAGCTGGATTAGACGAGGAAAGAAAGATGAAGGCTGCATTATCAAACCATTGCTGATGTGCAGAGACTATAACAGACACTGAATTATACCGCACAAAAATATTACAAAGAAAGCCAAATAATTAACAAACCAATGCCCAGATAGGGTAATACTCACTCAGACATCAACACGCCCACATGTTCTATCACTAATATCCATTTGTTTATTGTCCATCAAAACGTATGGTGCTACAAATTTTCTTTTACCATGTATAATCTACTTGGTACATGAGATATAAAACCCAGGTCAGAAACAAACAGCGGGATTGTGGCCTCCGTTGCTAGTTTACTAATAAATTAATGCCTGCTAAATGAAACTACTTTTCGGCAAGGTAGCGAGGGGTACTCAAGAAAAGTAGAAATTCTGACAATAAAAAGAAGGTTTATATATATATATATATATATTTGAGGAATTTATGGTGTAGAGCCCTGTAGGACCCTATACCACTTCGTAGGTACCATATTCACCATGGACACGGATAAGGTCCTCAAGGCACGTTTTTATTTTTTATTTTTTTTTGTCATTTAGCGACCATGATATCGACCATTCGGTAGGAACCCAAATAAAAATACAGTGGTCGATATCGACCATTCTAAGGGAACCCAAATAAAAATTGGGTTTTTCATGATGGAGAATAAGGGAGTTTTATGGTCGATATCGACCATTATGTGGGAACCAAATAAAAATTGGGTTTTTCAGGATGGAGGAGGAGGAGGGAGGAGGGAGGGGGAGGGTGGTGTTGCATAGGACGGACGGATCTGGGTCAGAAGGAGGTGAGGGTTTGCACAGTCGTAAACATGTGAAAAGGACACGACACCAATGAGATAAGTCCCCGTTCATCCTTTTTTCATCGATCATTATATCACATTATTTAATCCCCTCTCTGATAATGGCAACCTGAAAATCTCTCTTCTAAATTCTTCGATGCCTCTAGTACCACTAGGAGTCTAGAGGCATGTTTGGAATTACACTGGTGAGATGTTCCCATGTTCTTACGGACTGATGAAGTAGGGAACTCGTTTGGTAGAGTGTTTATGTTCCTTCAAAATTTTAAATTGACAGAATGATCGCGGGAACATAAACTATCTCATTTTTTCTTTTTTTTTGGAACAACTCATGGAAAGCACTCTTCTTCAAAAGGAATATGATTTCAAGCTGGGGTTTCAACAGGAGAAAGGAGCACATAAAGCATGCTTTCTCTACTTCAATGGGCAGAGATTTCAGTCTGCAAATCTCTCAAGTTACATCTCCATCGGAAAATCCCCCATTGTCCCACTCTGTCTTTCTCTTTTCTGTCTCCCCTTTGCCCACACCTAATTCTCGATCCAGCCCACCCCTACCAACCGCCTCCC
Source organism: Litsea cubeba (assembly GCA_012931725.1). Classification (NCBI taxonomy): domain Eukaryota; kingdom Viridiplantae; phylum Streptophyta; class Magnoliopsida; order Laurales; family Lauraceae; genus Litsea; species Litsea cubeba. The sequence goes on along the minus strand of CM022951.1, from coordinate 74,541,431 downwards.
TCCATATATTTTCTTCCTGTGATTGTGATTCATCTTGTATTTGAGGCTCCTCTCCTCCCACCTCCGCTCCTCCCTCCTCCCATCTTTTCTAGCTGTTAGTTTGGTTGTCTGGGCATAGCACTGGTTATCTGGGTTTTATTTGATTTGAATCAATGATTTGAGTTTCTAAATACCAATAAGGGTTTCAACCATTTTCGCCAATGTTTTTACATTAGATTCATATATATTCCGATCTCTTCCCCATCTCTTTTCTCCTCAATCATCACCATCGAAATGGTCTTGTCCTCTTCTCCCTCCTCCTCCCCTCCCCTCTTCTTCCTCCTGAAAAACCCAATTTCTTTTTGGGTTCCCGCAGAATGGTCGACATCGACCATAGACGATATCGACTATAAAAATGGTCGATATCGACCATTCGCTAAACGACAAAAAAAAAAAAAAAAAAGCCCTTGAGGACCTTATCCATACATACGGTGTTTGCAACTCCTCAAAAGTAGTATGAGGTCTTAGGGGGTCCTGTGGGGTAAATTCCTCTATATTTTTGGGCCAGAATAATCCATACGGGCCCAAGGGGAGCTGGGTAAATCCACTGTGGCCTCAGTGTGGTAGTGCAGTTTCGAACCCTCAACCTAAATGTTTATAGATTCATTAGTAAATCCTTCACGGCCCCATATTAGTAGGGTACAATTTGAGTGATGCATTTTTTAAACTATTTTAATTTAAAAGCAATTAGACCTTGACAATTTCTTTCAACAAACTTAAGGAGACGATAGACCTCTATAAGGAGTTGACTCCATATTTGAAAAGCAAAAGGAGTCACAAACTCTTTGCTTAAAGTGGAGACCAACGGGGAAAGTTTTTTTTTTTTTGTTATAATTATTATACATGGTTTAAGTTGTTAGTGTATTATGTATTTCCCTTAACTTTACTGTTCTCTCTTCCCTTCATGGGAGCCTGAGTTTGTACATGCTCTTTCTCAAAGATTTGATATGGTTATTGCTCATAAATAAAAGAAAAGAAAAACTCCTTAGGGCTTGTTTGTGTAAAGCTGCGGAACAGGAAACCCACGTTCGAGGAAAGGAACGTTCTGCTTCTGCGAAAAATTTGTTGCAAAAATGTGCCCTTAATGTCATAAGAGCCTAAAACAAATGCATGGAGCTTAACAAGGCAACATACCAACATGGTCCAATATGGTAGCCAACTTTGTGCTCCCCCAAGTTCTCTCTGCAAAGATAAAATGGTAGTCGGACAAGACAATTACTAATAGGCCCCATCAATGCAAAATAATCCATGACAAAATGCTAATATAAGAGGGAAAAATGCAGAAATCTAGAAGAATATAAAAATCTATATTGCAACTCTACAGAGAGATCCATGGGAAGCAGCAAAGCACAATAAATTAAATGGCAACATTCTGTTTCTTTAACAGCATACAAGCAAACTAAGAATACGAACAGGAAAATGTAAATGGAAATTGCACCCCTTCAGTTAAACAACATTATGTACCATTCTTCTTGGACCTGAGTGAGGATTCTAAAATGGGAAGCCAAATGAGTTTTAGTGAAACTTAACCTTTTCTTTTATTTTATTTTTTTTGAATGGTAACATTCAATAAAAGAGGCAAAACAGTACAAGAGAGATACTGAAAAGCAAACCCAAAACACAGAGTAGCCCAGAGGAAGAGAAGCTTACACCCTTGACATAAAACAACTAACAAAAGAGAAAGCACAAACGGGCAAAGGAAATGACAAACATCCTAGAGGAAAAGGAGGCTAATTATCGCTACAAGAATAAGCAACCTCCCTCCAATTATGAAGAATCAAATCAATGGGAACACCATGGAAGATAGGAAGGATGGAAACCCACGAGGCCACAAGAAATTTGGTTTTATCTTTTATGGCATCGACCGACGAAGAAACACCTTCAAAACACCTTGCATTTCTTTCTTTCCATAAACCCATAAGACCACCAGAAATGAGGATCTCCACATGATCTTTCCTCCAGCGTTTCCCACAGTCATCTTCTGAGAGTCAAAAAAATCTAGCAAAGAGCTGGGAGCACCCAACTACAGTCAAACCAGCCAATGACAGATTTCCAAACTGCTTGGGCAACTATACAATTTAATAGGAGGTGGTCCACAGTCTCTTCCAAAGCAAGGCACATGGGGCAGGCATTGACAATTATTATTTTCCTTCTACGAAGATTATCCAGAGTGAATTCTTCCATGAAGCGCTAACCAATTATTATCCAGAGTGAATTCTTCCATGAAGCGCTAACCAACCAAAAGCAGCGACTCTTGGAGGAACCTTGAATTTTCAAAGAGCATGAAGCGGGCTAGTTTCATGAGAACCTTCTAATGATACCTGGAAGACATGTTATTCTAGTATTGCTTGCATAAGAACAACTCAGTTAAGGAACTATAGGTATGCGATGCCACACCGTATTGGAGCCTTGGGGGTCTTTGGATCCAATTTACAAACCATTGAGTGACTGGCCTAAAGCTGCTTTTCAGCACTGAGTCTATTAAATGGTGATAGATGCTAGCAAAGACAGCACCATATTCAACTAAATTCATCAATTAAATATCAAACCCTATTGGACAAAAACATGAATCTTTGGAGAACCTCATACAAAACCTTTTTGTTTCTTGAAAAGATCTTGCTGAATCTATAATGATCCACCAAGTTTATTATCAGCTAACTGACCATTTCAACTATCAGCTTTTCTTAAATTCCAAGGATAATACCAACTATGATTGAGCTGACTATTGAATTTAGATTTAACCAATGTGTTTTCTTTGATTAATGACAACAATCTGTCAGAAGTTTCTAGTCCTTATATCGCTAATTTCATATTCAAACTGTCCTTGAAATACCAAGGCCATGGTGTCTGTCTTCGGGACTGGCCAGAGGTCAAAAGGGGCCAAGGCAATCTCTCCCTTAATAAAAATGCATGTGAACACATAATGACAACAAATTTCATCTTACAAATCAATGGCTTCTTGACATAACACTTCATTGCTCCTTTCTTAAGAAAGTAGCACCACATTCCTGACAATCATTTAGTTTGACAGCCACTATATAATTGTTTTAAACGAGTGAATCAAGATATATCCCACTTATAATCACTCAATGCCAATATAATAGTCTGATTGACTTGTGTAAAATGGTCATTGCAGGATGCTGTTGCATTATAAATTGTAAACAAAGGCACATATTTATCAATGTTTTAAGTTCAATCATTTTTGCTTGTGACTGGAATGTTAAAATGCATTTATTTAGTTATGTTGTGAGCTTTGAACAAGTAGAACTATAGGTTCTAACTTGTGTCAATTTAGAATGTCGAATTACCTATGATTGAGAGAGAAGGCACTTCCAATGGAATAAGCTTTTGTTCCCATCCTCCAACCATAAAGTGGGCTTGAATTGTACAAAACTGATCAACAATCCATAACAAAAATGTATATCTGCAGCACTTAAATCAAATGGCTAATTTTTTAGCCAAATCATGTTTATGGTGCCTTTTTTTAGGAAAGGGCATTTAGATCTAAAATGTTTTATATCACAATTCTTTATCTGTGTTGTCAGCTTCCACTTCAAGTGAGTCCAAATGCTCAAAGAAAGTTCAGCCTATAAATGCTCAAATACTAAGATTTTTCTCAACAAAAAATATTGATCAGAGTTGCAACTTAGACACCTTACAAGGAATTTATAACCAAGTCAATTATATCACAACCTTCTAATTTCATCAAAGGATGATGGGTTTGAACTGAAAGCCATGCCCCAACTTAAGTAAGTAGGGAATTGAGTCAATTAGGGAACTTCTTCCTCTCTCTCTCTTTTTTTTACTGAGAGTAAAGTCAATCAGTAACTTTATGGCCCCCATGTTTGTGCCATCAAATATCTTGATAGGCACCATGATTAAACTATGTAGATACGGTCTGAGTTATACCATATGGAAACTCGGGTTAAGGACCAAAATTTCTTCGCTTTTGAACCCATGAGAGAAGATAAATTACAGCATGCTTGCTTTCTAATAAGGAGTTGGAACTTGGAAGTGAAAAGGCAAGAGTATCAGGAAAATCATGTTTCGGATGTAGGATCTCAAAAAAAGGAAAAAAAATACAATTAAACAAAGAACAAAGAAAGACCTTGCAGTGATAGATAAGATGAATCAATGGCTATGAACTGATGTTTATGATTGATTTTGTACATGGGTAAGTAAGTATAATATATTAGACTGAGTAGAATAATATAAGTCAGTTGAAAAGTTATCAAAAAGTGCACATTGAACAAAATAGAAAGTTCCAAACAGAACAATTAAAGGCAGAAAGACTAGTTAGGCAGTCAACAGGTTAAAAGATCAATTAGGCTAAAGCATGTAAGGCAGTAAAGTTTAAGCCCAAAAGAACTAAAGGGAGAGCTCCAGACCAATTGAACTTGGCAAAAATTCATTGGCATGGATTTCACTGAAAATGGACACGCAGTATGTTTTGCCCCAACATCTTCTATTTTAACTTTCCAAACTCTGCAATTAACTTCTAAGCAATGGCTGTCCAATATAATTGTAATGATGACCATAGTGGTAATAAGCAAATAACACACAATAATTAACATTAAGAGGATCGTTTTTTAAATCCTTGATCATCAGGACATCCAAGCATAATCCCATAAGAAGCATTAAAGTCTCATAGGAAATAACAACAAATGAATGAATGTCATATAAATAAAATTAACTCATTAAATAATCTTCTTTGACTGGTTGCAAATGGGGCATAGATAAACATGATAAATAAAACAGTAAAAGGTGTTGCTAATTAGGAATTATCTTGAAATCTCTATGGGGCCAACCCTTTCCATCACTATGGTGGTGCAATCCATACTGGCGGAGAGAATGTAGGATGGAGTCTGTCCTGGAAGAGTGGCTTGATAGTCCTATCCTCCATATTGAATACACCCAAGTCTACACATCCAATTCCACGTGGTGATTCATATAAATAAGCTTCCAAATAATCGTCTGTGAAGTAAATGCAATTCCCTTTGAATCCAGGATATTCGCTGGCGATGACAAGCATAGAAGAATTCTGGCCCAGAAAAAATACCCGGTCACCTAAACTTTCCACCTCGACAGGATTCTTCTTGTACTGTCCAGTTTCCTCTAATACTGTCGCATAAATCTTAAAACTCAATGTCCTGCGAATGTCGTTTGGTTCGTCTAAAACTCTATTGACCCCACGAGAGATCCTCACGACGATAAACAAACTCTCACCTATTGAATCTGCCACCAAATAAATTCGTTGATAACCATAGACATTTACCTTCTCAGTTAGAGGTTCAATATATGGATGGGTGGTGTCGTTGATATGCATAACTCCGAGTATACCACCACAAGTAACTACATAGAACCGCCCCTTGTGATATATGACATCGGAAACATCATCAGCATTTACACTATTTCTTACAGTAGTTCAGACCTTGTCCCCTCTCCTCTAAAAAGCAAAAACCCATTGATCGTGTATGACTGCAACTACTGCTGCATCATCGGACATGGCGGCCTTCCTTATTTTCACGTTTACGCGTGGGATATTGTACCCGAAAGGTGGGTTTGGGCATTGAAGCGTGGAGTGGTGAGGGAGTTGCAATTGTATTCTGCGCCAAGGATGAAAGAGTTGCATGTCGAGATTCTCGTTATCTATGGTCATCATCCACCCACGAGCATCGCCATTGTAGAACGACCCGCGGCTCATCTCCTGAAATGTGAAAGTGCCCTTGATTGCGTCGTGGGAGACGCTGAAGAAGCATCGAGCTTGTTCTGTTTCTTGGTCTACAGAAGATCTGAAATTGGGATTCTTCCATGGCACAGGACGGGGGCGTCTTTGATTCTTATATTTGATGGGATCAGAAAGCATCATCAGCCATGGCAATTGAGAGCGTGTTCTTAGACTCCATTTAGAAACCTTCAACCATGACTTGCATACGGCTCCCATTTGGATACAGTCACGCAGGCTACACTTATTGAAGATCCCGAATAATACATCTTCATCTAGGGCTAGGGCTGGAGGAGCTAGGGCTGGAGGAGCTTCATCTAGGGCAAGCTCCTCTAACCATCTATCCATTGTTTTAGGCATGATAAAACGATAGAAGTGAAAGTAATATAAGAGATAAAAAGAAGAAGAAGAAACAAAAAAAATATATGAGAGAATGAAATCCTACGATGATCGATCGAGATGAGGAGTCCTTGCTCCTGTTCTGAAGAAAGTCGGGTCAACTTCCCATCTTTGTGATCTTTATATCAAGTGATGTCAGCAACACGGCTCCTTAACCTTTTTAAGGAGTTCCAGTAGCAGCAGTTAAGATCTAGGATTTTGACCGTTGGATCTTCTTCCACATTTAATGTTGACTGTCCGTGAGTACTGAGTACCATACATGGTGAGTCCGGGTCTTGCTGTGGTGAGGCTTTACCCCCACCCACCGAGACCGTAGGTAGACCAAACGCGGTCCACCACCGTGGGACAAACAAATCCTACTAAGGATTATATATGCTCGGAAATTGTGGCGCACACGGTACGGTTCACCGTTCATGTATTTTGTAAAAAAAAATTAGTTAATTTTTTGTTGAGCTTTCTGTATGCATCCTCCAAAGGTTCGTAAGATTTGTAAATTGGCCTCCTAAAATTTTAGTATTTATAAATAGACTTCTTTTTATACGTTTTGTGTCCCCAAAATCAATATTCCTAATAAGTAAGGGCAGCTACCATGAAATATATGTTGTATTTTTATATAAATGGCAGCTTTGTCCTTACATCAGTTAAACAAAAATTCAATTATTTTATCTCAAGTTCCAATAGTTTTTCCCAATAACTCTCTCATACATATGACCAAGGGTGGACCCAAGTACAAGGGCCTATGGACTAAAGCCCCCATCCATATCTGAGAAAAGTTTAAAATCCCCCTTCCCTCGCAAACTCTAAAAATTAATATATATATATATATATATATTTTACATTTTCCCCTTCTCCAATATTTCTTTTACATAGAGCCAAATGCCGCCCCTCGCAAAATCTAAAAATTAATATTTTTTTTACATTAGCCTGTTCCTCAAGTATTTATTCCCCTACACATGAAGCATAATCAATTATTTTAAATTATGCATGTAAGGATAAAAGAAATTGATAAAAATATTATTTCACTCTAAAAAGGAATGCTCTAGTGAGAGTTAACTCTCACCTTATATGAGAGCAAAAGATCTCAACCACTCTTTATCCACTTAAATCCAACTGCCAGCATTTAAAAGCAAAAGAGCAAAAAGATCTCTTTTCATTCTCCCTCCCGCCCACTTTCTTTTCGTTTCCCTCATTCCCTTCCATATCGACAGAGTCAGGAGAAGACACAGCGGAGAAGAGACGTTCTTCCTTCCTTCCCGTTCGTTTCTCTCCAAAGAAGAAACCATTCAAGCCTTGAAAAATGAATAGGCAGTCACCATCGCACGAGCTCGGGATGTCTTCCTCATCTCTTTGTGCACACACCATGGTTCCATCGCACGATCGGCAGGTCTCAGACGATGCTCCCTGCGCCGACCCCATGGAACCCTCACACCAAGTAAAGTTCCATTTCTCTCTCTTTCTCTTTCTGTCTGGTAGTGGATTAACTTCTGGGTTTTGTGTTGGGTTGGGGTTTCCCCTTTTATTTGAGAAATGCTATTCAGATTACTCTTTCTCTGTCTGTCTTATAGTGATTTAACTTCTGGGTTTTGTGTTGGGTTGGGGTTTCCCCTTTTATTTGAGAAATGCTATTCAGATTACTCTTTCTCTGTCTGTCTGGTAGTGGATTAACTTCTGGGTTTTGTGTTGGGTTGGGGTTTCCCCTTTTATTTGAGAAATGCTATCAGATTATCTTGTTTTTCCTTTTGTTTGTTGGGTTTGGAAAGAATATTATCTCCAAGTTAAAGAAGCCAAGGTATTCAATTTCTATGTAAAATAGAGAATGAAGAAATCGATATTTGACCATAGGACAGAGAACAAATGATGCATATTCTCTATGTTTTTCTTTCATAGTTCTTTTTCTTGAATTGAATCCTGATTGTGGACATTGGATTGGGGTTTTCTCTTTTTATAAGAACCAGAGAATAAAGGTTGCAGAATCTTTACGTTTTGCTTTTATAGTTAGTTTTCTTTAATTGAATCCTGATTGTGGACCCTGGGTTTGGGTTCTCCCTTTTATTATTTTTCATACCTCTTTTATTATTTGAGAAATGCTACTCTACTGCAATGTAGAGTTATTTTCCATTCTATAGTGGGTTCTGACATGGTGGACATCTTTTTATTATTACATTACCCTCGGTATGGCATCGGTAAAAATTGGTTTTTTTTTTTGTCAGGGTTGAATTTTTTTTACTTCATTTCTTGGTAATTGACAATCTCAACAACAATTACAACTTACCCTGTAGCAAATGCCTGGACTTGCCGTCATAGATTTCTTGCATCAATCAGTTCAACTGCCACGAATGGGTCTATCAATTCGGGTTCCAATGACGATTCTGAGAGACAATGACGCTTCTATCAATTCAGGGCTGGGTGTAGTTTTTTTTGCTGATTGGATGTTGGGGTAGTTTTTGTGATATATTATGTTGAACTTAGCAAGGCCAAGTGTGGCTCTATTGTGTATGTAATTAAACCTCTAATGAAGGTCTTTTTTGTATCACCATGGAATGGAATGTACTGGTGTAATTCGATTCTTTGTATGAATGGGTCTTTTTTGTATGTGGATGGGTGTTTTTTGTATGTGGCTGGGTGTAGTTCGATTCTTTATATTGACAAATGCTTCTTTAATGCCTTCGATTGTTGCTGTCAACTTTCTGTTGTCTCTGTCAAGTGAGTTGCATTGAGAAGGTGGATGTTCTTTTGATACTCTTATCTTTTCAGAGAAATAAATCACACACATTGCCATCCTACAATTATATTATTGGAAAATGTGGATTAGTTTGAACCACAAATTAAGTATTTCAGTAATTACAATAAAAAAGATTTTTTAAAGCTCACTTACATTCTAATTTGGACATCTCCAAAACTTCCGACCCGGATTCGATGCTGTATGACTCGTTAATAATTTCATATCTCCACTTCCACATGGGCATTTTGGAGCCCTTTCGGTGTTCCTCGAATTGGAGGATGACATCCTATTCACATGCACATAATGTATATATATATATATATATATATATAAAACAAAGGGATTATGAGAGAAACAAAATTTATGATGTTGGTGGTGGTGGTGCTGTTGAACACATAAAACCATGGACATGATCTAAACAAAACTACCCACACTCAGAAGATCAGTTATAATTATATGAATGTGGCTGAAATAAATTGGAGTTATCTCTTTTTCATTAAAAGAAAATTTTTATGGTGAATACAGAGCAATCCAAATATTACACTCATTGGAGAGAAGATGAGATAGAGAGAGGAAGAGAAAAGGACTTACTACTGGACTCAAACAAATGAAGAGGATAATGACAGAACCACTCAATTGAAGAGAAAAGCATAGGGGTGTGCAAATCAGAAGATTAATTCCATCGTCCAATCGGATTCAGACAGAGGAGTCCAGGCATCACTCACCATCATCAAAGAGTAGATGAGATTAAATCATTCGTTCCTTCACACAGAGAAGGCGTGGATGTCCCAAAATGAAAAACAAGATGATCCGAACAACATTTCTCAAACCCCAACCAAAAAGGCGTGAAAAGACGACCTCATCACGCTATAGAGAATGGATGAAATCATTCATTGCTTCACACAGTTCCCCTGGAGAGGACGTGTAGAGGCAAGGCTTGAAGTTCCCATGGAGGCGACGAAAAGAGCCAAGGCGTTTATTAGGGCAGAGGTGAGTCGGAGATGAGGGTTGGGATTGGGAGAAGAGGAGACGGTCTCGTTTAATGAGGGAGAAAGGGAGACAGACGAGATATGTAAACTTTTATTACTTTGGGCGGGAAATAAAAAATTAAAAATCTGGGAGGGCTTTTTGCTCTTTCTTTTGCTTTTAATGCTGGCCGTTGGATTTAAGTGGATAAAGAGTGGCTGAAATCTTTTGCTCTCATATAAGGTGAGAGTTAACTCTCATTAGAGCATTCCTCCACTCTAAAAACCTATGGTAACCAAAAGACTATTGATTTTAGGAACACAGAAGGTATTAAAATAAAAATATAGGAGCCTATTTACAAATACTAAAACCTCCGGGCCGTGCACTTGCAAAAAAGGATATATACAAAAAGCTCTTTTTTATTTTATTTAAGGGATTTTGACCGTGAACTTGCATTTAGAACTAGATATGCAATTCAATTTGTCAAATTTCAAAAATTCCCCATAGGTTCGTTGCACGTGCTTTATGTAGGAAAAATCACTGAAATACCCCTGGTTGCGCGATATTGCAATATGGATTGGCCTTTTCTCTCCTCTTTTCTTCTGTGACCTTTTCCACAAGTTCTTTGCTGGCTGACTATGTACCACACCGTTCCAGGCACTATTTCTTAATCTTCCCTATATTTATTAAATGTATGATTCACCCTTTTATAATGTTTTAAGATGATGGATTCTTTTCTCTTTTTTTATTTTTTATTCTTGCTAGGGATGAAAAGTTGAGACTTATGAAATGTGGATTAATGCATTTTCTTCTCATCCTTTATCTCGTTATTCCTTCTGAATTGACATCACGCCCAGATTTACCCTCATCCAAGATTTTATCTCATTCTCCTCATCTTAGGTGTGTCCCATTAGCTTTATCATTTACATGATATCAACTTTTCTGATCAATGTGATGGATGTGGTGGGCAATGGATAGACAAGAATAAAAAAGTCTAGGCATGTGAATACATTGGTGAAAAGGTCACATTATGCTAATAGATGCTCTCATATATTGGCAGTTCTTGTGGTTTTTCATTATTGACAAAGAAAAATCATATATTAATGTAGTGTTAGTTGGCTGGATATTTTGTATGTTAAGGCCTATGGGTATTACGGCCAAAACCTTCCTATGTTTTGTTACTATGTCTATACCGTTTGATCAGTGAGCCGCTCTTTCCCGCATAAAGAAATGCCTCAAAAAACCGTAGACCAAATCCTTGTGAGCCCCCACTTAAGACTCATCAAAAGTCTCATTATAGAGGTTTCTATTTTAGAAATTGCACATATTGCCAACTCCTACAGCAAGGGGTATTTCAATTTTTTTTTTCCTGCATAAAGCAAGTACAACACATCTTTAGAAATTTTTTTGAAGTTTGACAAGGTGGAGGGCATATTAGATTCCAAAGGCAAGTGTATGGCTAAAATCCCTTTATATAAATTTATAGTTGCAATTTAGTATTTATCATAGTTTGTCAATTTGCTGGGTGGACTTGTTTAGGTCCAATTCTATGAACTCCTAGGCATAATTTTCATGATTTGATAATCTTATACTTTATTCTCTTCCATTTGTTTTTGTGTTTGGTGGTAAGGTTGTCATCTTCACAATAAAATCATTACTGGTTATCGTTTGAATCATATGTGGGGAAATTAGGGCTTGCGTGAGTGCCGAAGCACGTGTTCAAAGACACCTCAAATCGTCTACACAGAGACTTCAACACGAGGATGCACCTCTCCTAGGGTAAACCCACAATTATATTCAATAATCATTAATCAAGTTTGAGATTTTTATCTTTACAATGCAATATTAATAGGAAAAGCAAGCTCAGGGCCTAAAGCAAACCTAATCTAATAATGAAAACTACCCTAATTACAATTAGAAACATGCATGCTAACTAATAATTAGGAAATATAAAAGGAAACAAAATAAAATATCTCTAACTATTTTGGGCGGGACCACTTATGGTATGGCCCGTTTTGCATCATCCCCTCCAAGTTGAAAGATCGAAGAGTTCGTCTTCGAACTCGGGTCTTCTTCATGTTTCCTCTGTAGACATGGTGTACGTGAAGCACTTCCTTTGTGGCATGGACCATTGATTTCTGCTTGGGGGATTCTGGCCTTTTTGGGATGGAGTGTAACATCCTTTCCACCGTGCATGAACGTGTACAAGTTGTCGCACATCCCATGAGTGCCATTATTGTCATACATCCAAGGGAGATGCGATCAACAAGAGTTTGGGAGATGATATTTTCAAAACTTACACCGTCAATCACAACTGTACATTTTCTCCAATGAATCAACTACAACCACTGTTGAGAAGAGATGGTTGTGGAAAAAATATTTTTCGTTCCACGGGTACAAAGAGAACTTCACCATCATTTTCAACCTATATTTCCTCCACTTTTTTTATTCTTCGCTTTTCAGAGCATCTTGTGTTTCCGGATTGTTTTGGTTCATTTCGGGGACTACCGGGGTCAGCGGATGTGAGAATCCGTGGGGTCCAACCCTTTCGTGACCCGAGACGAACGAACAATCGGTTTTTTTTTTTTCTTTTTTTTTGTACGAGTATGCTAACTTTTCTATTTGTTTCGCTGAAAATTGAAGAAAGGGCATGGAATGCTAATTTTATTCAATTTCAACAAATTACAAGAAGACACAAAAGTGACTTGCACATAAATTTGATGGTGCAATATTCGAGTACGTGGGTTCTACTTGTCCCACATTTTGAATACAGGTTGTTTATAAATTTTTAGACAACCCCTTCATCAAGCTCAAGAGAACGAATACAAAGGAGAACGTAAAAATACAGAACTTAAATAGAAAAGAAGGACATAGCATAGTTGCCATATTCGGGGACCATGTTTGGCTTGAAAGATGATAACTGAACACCGTCGTCCCTTTCTTCATATGAACTCATTTTATCAATCTTTGTAATTCATCCACCAATTAGTGAAAGGATTTTCTTTAATGACATTTACATCAGAATTGAAGAAACATCATCATTATTCCTTCCTTACGTGAAGAAAACAAAGAAAGATTCTAAAGACCTTTGGAGATGCTTAGAATTACTGCAGACTCCATTATCTTACGAAGAGAAGTAAAATGGATCTTTGTAGCAGAGTTTTTAAATAGAGATGGTTTATGTGGGTTGAGCAGGTTGACTCTAATTCAACCTTTTTAAATTTGGGTAAGTATTTCTGACTATGTGCATATGTATTGCGGGTCAGGTTATGCGGGTTGGGTCAAATTTTGTCCGTCCTAAATTGAACACGAGTAGGTAAATAGATCGGAGTGGGTCAATTGGGTCCATTTTGGCCCAACCCAAGTTTGCAATCCTAAATGTACAAAAGGTTATACAAGAATCAGCAACCCAAAAAGGTTGAAATAAAAATCAATAAAGTCTATAACACATAATAAAAGGGGAAAAGCAAAAAAAAACATACCTGAAAATCTCTTTTGGGGCATGCTTGTGTACGAAATTACTATGCATAATGCCCAGATAAACATTAAGAGAAAGAAGGCCCAAGCCCTTCTTAAAGCGGAAAAACCCCAGAAAAAAGAGAAGATTTCTTCTCTCATTCAGCCTAAAAATATCAAGAAAGAATTAGAAAAACTCTCTAAACCTAATCTAGGAAAAAACCCTATTGCTAAATGGGAGAAAGACAAGTATGAATGTATACTTGATCATAAAGATCCAGAAAGAACCATCAAAGGAAAAACTTTTCCTGCCTCAGCCCAGGAAATAAAGGAATTTTCAATTCAGATCAAGGAATTATGAGACCAGAAACTTATCCAACTATCCAATAGACCTCATAACAATCCTGCCTTTTTTGTTTACAAACATTCGGAGCAAAAACGAGGAAAGGCTAGAACGGTGATTGATTATAGAGCATTAAATAATAATCTAAATCCAGATTCTTACAAAATTCCAGACAAGAACAACCATATCCAATTAATAGAAGAGAACATGGTTCAGTAAATTTGATTGTAAATCAGGATTTTGGCAAATCCGTATGCATAAAGATTCTGCTCCCTGGACAGCCTTTTCTGTTCCAAGAGGAGAATATGAATGGTCAGTGATGCCATTTGGATTAAGTATTGCCCCCCAAGTCTTCCAAAGAAGAATGGATGACATTTTCAGGGATCACATGGACTACTGCATGGTCTATATATATGATATTAAAAACAATTTTGTGGGATTTATTCGTTGAAAACCCTCATGAGACCAAACTCGTCCACTAGGGTAAACCTAGGGGTTTAACGGCTTGTTGCACGAGCTAAGTTCAACCACGATTCCTGCGAAAGTGAGTTAGGATTTTTACCGTGTTTTCTTGCATATAGTTTAGTTTTTCTTTATAGTTCTTGCTCGGGACTAGCAAAATATAGGTTTGGGGGTGTGATGAGTGTTAAATATTGCATATTTTACCCCTCATTAGTCCGGATTTTATCAGCATCTCATATGCATATCATTTGCTTTACACGAAAATTTTATCATTCTATCACATCAAACGAATTATCGGATTATCATGCATAAATCAGATTATTTATAGCGCATTTTTATGTAATTTCTCTTGTGTAGGGGGACCCCACAACTACCCCAACCTTCCGGCTAGTGTCCTGAGGCATCAAGAATAGATTTCAATAAAGAAGTTATATGAAGAAATCTTGATGAAGTGTTTAAGAATTTCAAAATAAGAGGATAAGACTTTAAGCATAAAAGAAGTCATTTTCTAACACAAAGTAGTGGTTGGTGTATTGGTTAGAGCTTGGGTTCATATGAAATAGTCAAAAGCCTTCAAGTTGCAACTAATCAAATTGAAGCAATCCTTGTGAAAGGAAATGAGCCAATCAAATGTCTTCAATGTTTCTATAAATTGAAATGTTTTTGTGGAGAAAGGGAGATCTTTTGGCAAGTTAGTCTTTTAGCAATTTTATTTTACTTTCTCTATACTTTTATATTGTAATTAGGAGCTTCTTTGTAACTAATCTAGAGAGAGTGTGTGTAATTGAAGATCATTAATGAAGATTTTGAGCTCTTTCTTGATGTTTAGTGGCTATAGCTCTAAGTAATGTGATTAGTTCAATTACATGCATCTTTTAGCTTAAATTTCCTACTTGTGTCTTGATTGATTAGTAGATTTTAGATCTAATTGTGCTAATTTCTCTCATTTCTCATACTCTATCTCTACACTTGATGCTTGGATAATCTCAATTGATGCTTTGTAGTTGGATTAAGTTCTCTCACATAGCATGCTCTAGAGCCGTTATCTTTGATATTTTGTAGATTGATTTTGATGAATTATTATTAGGATAGCTAGATGATGATCTAGGATCTTGGCCTTTGATTTTCTTTAATTTGATATTTGTTGTTATATCATCCAATCCAATTAGGCAAGAGATTGCTAATTGAATTGTAGATTTGGGAATTGAATTAGAACATGCATTGTTTGAATTAATTACATATTTAGTGGATTTTGGATTGCCTAATCTATTATTCTTATTGTTGTCAATTTAACTATTTATTTGATTTGTTATTTTCACTTCTAGATTGTTAGATCTACACTTTACACCACTTGTTTTAAAATCATACACATTTCACACCACATCTTCACCTTAAATCTTCTATTTCCATTCATCCACTAGTTTAGTGTAGCTTGTTAGATTAGCTTAGATGTTGTTAATTTTATATTTTAGATTTTTAATTATTTGTTTACAGTGCATAGTTTAATAGTTTTAATTGTTTACTTCAACTTTCTATATTAGCTATATCTTAGTTCAATTTTACTTAAATTGGATTCATTGCTTTTTCCATCATCTCTTCGTGGGATCGATAATTCGGGCTCTTTAGTCCTTTATTACTTGACGACACCGTAGTCTTGCAGTTAAGCGTTGCACATTTAAGTGTCGATCGACCTTCTTCTTCTTCTTCTTAGAGTTCTAGAGAAAGAAAGAGAGGGAGATGGGAGAATTGGAGGGAATTTGGGAGTGAGTTGGAGGGAAGAAGAAAGAAAGGAGGGGGAAAGAGTTGAGAAGGGAAGTAGCCAGCGTATGGCATGGGAGGGTGTGGTATATATAGGTTGGAATTTGGGGCTAGGGACTAAAATACCATTTTTGTTTGAATAAGATTAGGATTAGGGCCAATGGTAGTTTGGTCTTTGGGTAAGGTTTTAGAAAATTCTCAAGTAGAGACCCCTATGGTATATACTAATTTCTAGCTAGGGCCTTTAACAAACTAACTAACTATAAAAACAACGAAGGACACGCTATTGACTTCACTAATTGCACAACAAGGCTAAACCACTAAAAACTTAGGAAAACACTTATCTACCCTCATTAAACCTATTAATTAGAATAATTAGATATAATAGGCTAAAATATAGTATTCAATTTCAAATTGAGGGCCCACAAGGGTGGGGCTTCACAATTTTACACCCACCTATCATCAATCCAACCCTCTCACATTCACTAAGACACTAACCCTCCATGAATTAGCACTCCCATAATTTGACACTAACCTAAATTATATTTATTGTTGGATTGAATTTCAGACAAAAATGTAACAAGAAACAATTTTAAGTCCCTTAAATCGATGGTAGTGAGGATCTCATTTAGATGAATTTTTACAAATCATTTCCAAAATAAGACCTTTCCATCACACTATCCTCCATGATTGACATACAACCAAGTGGGTTCATTAAATGGCATAGATTTTTATATCCCACTCAAGTTGTGATAGGTACCTCTCATCAAAAGAAAACCCATATGTGAGTGAAAAACAAAGATATTCTCTTTGCCTAATATATGAAACATGATAACTAATGATGCTCTCTAACTAGTTACAGAAATACTAGCTTATCTTCATAATCACAAATCCCATCTACTTAATGATCCCCATTGCGAATGTTTTTTTTCCTACCTCAATCCTTTTCAACTCCATGCTCTCAGTTACTCCACAAAGTGACATGTCTTTCCTCACTAATTTGCTTGAGGTCGTGAATGGCTTCCCTCTTCTCCCGGTACCTTCCACTAATAACACTTCGATTCCTCTCCGACTGATAATTCTTGGCCTTCTGCACCAGTGCCTAAACCATCTCAAAACAACATTATTTAAGTTTTACAATATACAAGGACTATATAAAAAAAGTTCGACTTTTTTTCAGGTATGGATGGCGACTTTAGCGCGGATTGAGAAGGGTTGTGCTAATTAGAGAACCAACAGCTCTTTAGCCTCCTAAGAGAATCCAAATAAAACCATCGATAATATTGCCCTACAAAAAGAGATTTTTTTTTCCTCTGAGGAGTGCCCGGAGCTCCCCTTCAAGGGGATTCTGTGTCACAATAGCCGCCGAGTAGGCCCAAGGCATTTCTAATGATCCCACTGCATCCCGACGTTCGATCGTTAGGATTGAAAGCCCCATCAAATTCAATTTATACAACTCCAATGGTGGGGGAATATATCCAAACCAATGGTGGTGTCACTTAGGTGTTGCATGCACTTTCAGTAGGTTAGCCACATTCCACTCGTGGATTGCTTGAATGATCTTAAGATTAGATTGTTCCTCGCTTTCCATAAGTTTAATGATTTTACAAGTGAATCTTTTGTTATGTCTAGGTCTAATGATGGGAGGCTGCATTGATCATACGTAGTCTAGCTAACAATTAGTTGTGTTTAAAGGGGAATCCATCTGATTTGCTTTCATTAGGGTCGGTTTTGGTGGTGGAATGGTCGGGTTTGCAACACGTATTGGTTAAAAAGCTTTGATCGATCCGATCAGATATGATGCTTTACTCCTTGCTTCTGCTAGTCTGTATTGAAATGTAATTAGTGATGCTGATGCCCCATGTTTTATTTATACAATGTGCAAGATTATAAGTAGCCAACACCTAATCCTACTTAATTAATGGACCTAATATTTTAGCAAAGATCCAGCCCTTTGGTCTAAAAGTTAAGCCCGGCCTATTACAAATTTTATGATCTCTTTTGGGCCGGATTTGTCTGGACAGGGTGGTCTCATGGTTGGGCGTTTAAGCATATAAGGACTTGGCCCAGATAATTTAGATTCAGGGACAGATCAAGCAGTCGAAGGGCCCAGATTAAACAGGAACACCTAAAGCACATAACGAATGGCCCATATTCAACAGCGAAAAGTGGAAACGATTAGGCAAATTTTAAGATAATTTCCAATTGAGATGGGTTTCAGAGCACTCTCTTTTCACAGTGCGGGAGCATTACAACAACATTTAGCAAGCCACTCAAAAGAGTCGGAACTCAGAAGTGAAAGAAATGGAGTCATGAGTTGGACATGGATGCTTTACATTTTTTTAGGGCTGCCCTCCATTTCCCGTCCAAAGTTTAATGGGTTCTCTGTCAGAGCAAGTAGTTTTTTTTTTTTTTTTTTTTTTTTGTTGAAAAGAGGAAGTCGTTTTTATTATGAAAAAACACAAAAAAAAATCCCTTAAATGTACACTTATTTCTTTTTCATATAAGGGCCCCACTCATGATCAATCTAGTCCCTTCACACGCTCCTATTCCCTTAATTGGCAAAGGTTTTAAAATGATGTTGAATCAAATTCTGGTTAATAGGTTTTATCACAAATTTTTTTAACAAGATACAATTGTCCTCAGTCCTCACCACTCCTAAATCTATACATCCTCTAGGTCCCCTTATTACCATGCATCCAACTAGGCCCCACAAAAGGTGATTAATGAAAATGCCCGACTTCTTGAATGACCCACTCTTAAAATTCCACTTACTGTTAGAAAAGATACATCAAGATAATTTAGTTACAATTAGGGATTTGTCATCTCTCTCTAAAATTCCACTTACTGTTAGATACTGTATCAACCCAGGTCCCAGGATACAGTTTAACTGATTAATACAATTAGGAATTTCAACTTTTTGAATGCATAGAATATTCACAACACAATGGATCTCAATATGCCAGTCAACCCTAACCCAACACATATAAATAGAGATGAGTTATGTGGGTTGAGCAGGTTGACTCTAATTCAACCTCTTTAAATGTGGGTCAGTTTTTCTGACTATGAGCGGTGCATATGTATTGCGGGGGGGGGGGGGGGGGGGGGGGGGGGGGGGGGGGTCAAATTTTGGCCACCCTAAACAGAACACAAGTAGGTAAATAGATCGGAGTGGGTCGCTTGGGCCCAACCCAATTTGCATCCCTAAAATGGGAAAAAAGGTTATACAAGAATCAGCAATCCAAAAGGTTGAAATAATAATCAATAAAGTCTATTAACACATAATAAAACAGCGAAAAGAAAAGAGCATAACTGAAAATCTCTTTCATTTTTTTGTGCCAAGGGGAACAAGATTCAGAGTTGCACGGTTATCAAGTCATAATGGATGCAGTTGTGATTTTCAATAAGTGGGCCGCACTTGAAGTTCCAGTCCTTCCACTTTAGGGGTCCTCTTAATGAGACACTTAAGAGGGAAATATTTTATCATCTATCCAACCCTCTTTTGAAGGATTGGGCTAATGGGGGGTGATTCCAACTTCCAAGTAGAACTTGCTGGCCTTTTAAAATTTAATAATTGGAAAAAGAGCACCTTTGAATTATTTGGCAATTATAAGAGATCACTGCATAATTGATATTTGAAAATATCCTCCACTGAAAGTCTGACAATCACAAAAAGTCCCATGTTCCAATCTTGTAGGGAATGCTAAATGCTATCATCACCGTGTTAAATGAAAAAAAAAAAAGACAAAACAGTTATTTGATAAATTTAAATTTTAAATTGTCACAGGGTCACTTAAAAGGTAAATATCCATAAATGGATATCAAATAATCTCTTCTTTATTAAAAAATGAATTCAAGGAAGATATCCATCAATGGCTATTAATAATCACGTTTTATAAAAAATGAATTAAGGGAATATGTAAAATAAATACCCAGCTATCAACTAAAGTCATTTGGTAGAATCAAAGGTAAACCACATTTTACTGACTGCATTTGGAAGAATCTAAAAGCTTCCCTATATGAATTCTCAATCCAAAAGGCCTTTCAAAAGTATCCCGCCGACAGAGTCTGAAGTGTCAGATGGAGACATGGCCTAATGGTGGGGTCCATCCTTGGTAGGAGTTGATTTAGACTAATTTAGGACCACTAACTAGACATTTCTTTTAGAACATGTTTGGTAACAGGCGAGGAATCCATATATCTGATGATTCTTCACTACCATTGGAATATGGATTTCTCACTGAGAATTTATATAGTTGATGATTTCACATTGATATTGATGTGTATCGATGCATATAATTGAGAAAAATAAGGTTAAGCAAGCAAATCCATTTAAGTGAGGATTTTTAAATCTTATGGGGAGTGGTCGAAGCTGAAAATCCTAACAAATGAGGCCAGAAATTTACAATTGCCAAACACGAATTTACTACAACTTTAGAAAAACTAAAAATCTTTTTGTCCAAAAATTTGGTAGCCAGACGTGACCTTAGTGGCAAGTGAAACATCCATTAAAAAGCAATAACACACAATAAAGTAAACATTCCAGAAACACAAGGTAAACAGCACAATTAACCGTGTTCCAGCCCTGTGGGTAGCTGACATTATTCTGAGTATCGGTGAGCCGATATTATAAAGAACAGAATCCATCTGTCTTGATTAAAAAAAAAACGTTTCAAAGAGGGTGGGACTCCCATTCACCTTCTCCCTCTAGGGAAGGTAACGCATATGTTTGATTGGATGGCTACCAGATGGATGCCTTCACTAGATAGAGGATGTTCCACTGCGTTCCTGGCCAAAAGAGATGGGTTCTTTGTAAGCGTTAACTGTTAAAAGTTCTAACAAATCTGCATTGTGGGGCCACTTTCCTCGTGCAGAACCATTTGTTCTCACAATGGTTTTAAATATCGGCCACTACCCCTTGCAGACATTACCTTCTCATGTAGAGGAACAATTGGATTGGTAAAAATGATCAAGTCTTTCACTTAGGGCAGTGCCAATATAAAAACATATATTAATTTGGACAGGTGATCAATCCAAAGATGGCCATTATTGTACTCCAAACTTGGCCGGTCCCAACTCCCAATACACAAGGGATAATGGTCGTCTGAGTTGTTTACATTTATGAAGCGGGATGCTAAATTGCATCCCAAATAATTATGTTAGCTTATTGAAGGTGATGAGAAGTAAAAAGTTACCCGCATGTACAACTTGTCAGGCACTAAAGTAGATGATGAGCACAACCAAAAAGAGCGTCAGTGAGAGAAGTACCTGCATGCACACATTAACTTATTAAATAGCGATTACAATTAGCTATAGATAATTCAAAACCATTTGTGTAATATATTTTACCAAATAAAGCCAATGACATAGGTTAATTAAAACAAATTGACTGACCGCTTTAGTTAAGCACTCTGGAGGCCGCTCTGTAGCATTCAATTTCCCAAATATGTTTTGGGATGAATTACCATGCTTTCCGGCCACGCTACTAAACTCTTGAAGCAAGGGGGAGGTCAACATCCCAGGTGTCCCGATGGAAAGATATTGAGCTTTGGTTAATCCATGCACTGTTTCTTGATGTCCAATATTTCCAGCATTTGGGATTGATGATATGAATGAAGGCGGTTTCTTCGCGCCTGCTGGTATGGGAGATGGCCTGACAGAAATGGGAGTGAGGGTTCCAATGCAGGGATATGGAGCAAATTGCAAAGATGTTCCTGCTTTTAAAACAGTTGAAGGCAAATTCCATGGGCTGGTCTGCAGGGATGAATGCTGAGGAAGTTGAAGTGATGTAGCATGAAGGAGCTGATGAGAAGAATCCGGGCAAGGAGGACCTATCTTTGGCTGTGGATATGCTGTTTCATGTTGGCCTGTCAGGTGGGGCTGTGGAAACATTACGTACAGTTTTACCACCAGCCAGGGCCTGTAACTGCAAAAGCTGCTGCTGCTGGAGCTGCAACAGCTGCTGCATCTGTTGTTGCTGAATCAGATTTTGGACAAACTGGTGCTGCTCGTATTCATTCTTTAGCTGCTGCTCCTGTTTCTGTTGCTTCAGATTCTGTTCTCGGAGTATGAAAGAATTCAGTTCAAGAGAATTAGCACCATGCTGTAATTGAATCACATTATGGAACCACGTGCTATTGTTAGTCAGATGAGGCGCATCAATGGTATTCTTGTTACACCCCATCCCGAGTTAATTAAGATTAATTCTAATTAATCGAGCTTAATGTGGTTTAAGTGTGATTAGTCAACTTAATGATGATTAAGGATTTAGAATGGATCCAATTAGTCTTAAAAGACTAACTAAAGTTATTAATTGAGTTTAAACTTAATTGGGTCTTCACTTGACTCAAAGTGGAATTAAGTAAATGGATAGGGGTGTAAATGCAAAAATTGCATTATGACTAAGGTTCAAGTGAACCATGACCTGGACATATGGGAGTGTTTTAAGGAGCCTTTGACGGCAGCTAGTTCCATTTTTCTTGCTATTCCTTCGTTTCTTTCTTCTTTCTTCGTTTTGTCTCTGTTAACATATGGGAAAAGAATTGTTAAGTGGGTTTTGAGGAAACGGAGGCATCATCATCTTCTTCACTTGAAGTTTCTGTGTTTTCACTTGGGTGTTTTGGTGATACATAAAGTTTGGAAACAAAAGGGTTTCATTTGGGTGATTTGCATCTCAAGTTCAAGCTAGCAAGGGGTTTTCTTCCATTTAGTCTTCCAACAAGGCAAGTACTTACATGTTTTTATGAATTATGTTGTATTAGATTGGTTAGAGCACAAGTGAATCAAAGCCAGAAGTTTGACTTCAGAAAACCTGAAGCTCGAACTGAGCTTCTGGGCGTCTGTCGGTCGACCGATCGGTCAACCGACGAGTGAACCGACAGGTTAAACCCTGTTTTTTTTCAGTGAATTTCAGTTCTCTGGAATTCTGACCGACGTGGGGTCGGTCCACCGACATAGTGTGGTCGGTCGACCGATGGGTCGACCGATAGCATAAAAGTGGTTCAGAATTCAAGGAATTCTGGCTCGCTGGAATTCTGACCGACGCGTCGTCGGTCAACCGTCATGAAGCCGTCGGTCAACCGATAGGCTGACCGATGGGTGAACCGACGCTGTGCAGAATTGTCTGTTTTGAGGCCTAATGTATACAGGCTGAAAATTGTTAATGTCTAAGCCTTCATAGGTGTAAACTCAATTTTCCGAATATACAATTCAAATGATATTCATCTAAAATAGTACCTGTATTGAAAAAATGAATGTTTCACTCATTTGTTTGGCTTAGAAGTCTGATTAGTTTCCGCTATGGGTGTGCATAGTTTGGTTAAAACCGATTAACCGAACCGGACCGACCGACCGTTAACCGAATTTACCGGTTATTCTTAACCGATCGGGCGGTTCGGTTAAAGATGTTTGAATATTTCGGTTTTCGGTTAACGGTTCGGTTAACAGAAAAAATTAACCAAATTAACCGAACCGAACCGAAATTATAGCATACTATATAAATATATAATATATAATAAAATGTGTACATGTATATAATATGAAAATCTATTAATACTTATATAAAAAATTCAAAATAAATATAACATACATCAATTAATAAGTATTAATTCATGTTACCAAGTACCAACTTAGTAACTTACCAAGTTACCATGTAATGTAGCACCTTCAATATATTATATATTTATATTTATCAAGATTGCAGAACTAATGGTTGCACCATTGTAAAACTAATATTTTCAATTCCTTTACAATTAATGGTTGCATGGTTGCTGCAGGTTGTATGTGTATAGACTGGCCTTTGGGCTTTGACCCAAAATAATGAAAATATAAGACTTTTGTGAACTTAGCTCTTGGGCTTTGACTTTGGCCCAAAATAATTGGAATTAACCGAACCGACCAAAATCCAAACCGATATTTTAGATTAACCGAACCGATGGTTAATCCACTAAAAAATTTTGGTTTGGTTAAATGGTTGAAATTAACCGAAAAATTTTGGTTAGGTTAAAAATATATCAATAACCGAACCGACCGACCGATGCACACCCCTAGTTTCCGCATTTCAACTTGTTGAACAAATTACATTGATATAAATTGCATAATGAACCATTTCTGCTGCAGCAGATGTTTGAGGTGTTCCGGAACCTCATGGAAGTTAGTGATCTCTGATCAAGACACTGATCTATTCCATACCTTGAATAAGAGTCTAAGTAGATATCAATTGACTGATATTACTGGATCCGTTATAATGAAAAGAGTGTCCTAGTAGATATCAACTTACTGATATTACTGGATCCGTTATTATAAATGAAATGTTATATGAATTGAATTGTTTCAATGGATTATATTTTATCTGTATTGCATTGATTCTTTATATGTGATAATTAGAACTATCATAAACATGTGTGTATTTGTTGAACCGTCGTGTTCATGGTACTATGGATGAATGTCACAGGCCCAGATGCCCGTACCGATCCTGCAGAGGCCGCGCCGCCAGCGGAGGATGGCCGCCCGATACCTCCAGGATGTTTAATTGAGTGGTTATAATCGCAGAGTGCGAAAGAATAATTTTGAATGTATCTAGGTTTGGAATGTAAGTGAAGTCCCCGTATTGTATTAAGTATACGGTGGTTGACTTCATTAGTGACCATAGAACTGAATGTGTATATTAGACTTTACTTTATGTAACGCTTTTATGTCAATGTATATTTTCCGCCATTGTATACAGTTGACAGGTATTGTATTTGATATCCCTTGTGAGTTTCGTTTTAGCTTTTGTTAATTCGGAATTTACGGGAGTAAGTATGAGTTCGCGACTCGCGGTTCGTCCGAGCTAATCAAATCTCGGGACCGGGTCGTGACATACTTATCGTATGGTATCAGAGCATTAGGTTAAAAGACTTAAGAACCTTATAAACGATGTGAGGAACGTTAAGTCCGTAACAAATCTTGAATAGATTTGTGTTTATTGCTTTCACTTATGTGATTGATATTGAGGGAAGTGTGAAGATATCACTTTTACCTTCCGTATGTGTTGTTTTCCAGCATGGCTTCTGGATCAGGATCTCGGCAGGATGACTTTACAGCAGTCACACCCCCTCCTATATCTGAGACCGATGCTAAGTTTGCTGCTATTTTAGAGTAGATGGCAAGGAGCCACGAAGCACAAATGGGCATGCAAGCCCAGTTGATGTTGAGTAATGAACAGCTAGTCAAGAGTCAAGAGGCTCAAGCTAGTATGCATGCTCAAATGCTCAGAATGTTAGAGACTCAGAGCCAGATGCAGGCTCAGATGCAGATGTCATCACCAGTTCAACAGCATATTGAACATCAGGTGGTGAATCAGAACAAGGAAAAGGATCCTAATATCCTTTATGAACAGTTCCGTAAGAGGGGAGCTACTGAGTTCCAAGGCACCGAAGATGTGATGCAAGCCGACGAATGGCT
Source organism: Litsea cubeba (assembly GCA_012931725.1). Lineage (NCBI taxonomy): Eukaryota > Viridiplantae > Streptophyta > Magnoliopsida > Laurales > Lauraceae > Litsea > Litsea cubeba. The sequence continues at coordinate 74,516,117 of CM022951.1, read as the reverse complement.
GGAACACATCGAGGATGTACTTGATACAGTTGTCTGCACTCTCAGGTAGAAAGTCTCGCTGACTTCCTCTATGCTAAGAGGATCAGCTAATACATGGTGGAGAAGTATCAAGGATACATTCAGAACAATGCCGGAAGATGGAATCTGGGAGACTTTCAGGAATTATCTCCAAAGAAAGTTTGTACCAGAACATATACAGCAACAAAAGGAAGCAGAATTCCTTAATCTGAAACAAGGTCAGATGACTGTATTTACATATGTGGATACCTTCCTCAAATTATCCAAATATGCTCCTGACTTGGTGAATACTGAGGAGAAGAAGATCAAGCAGTTTATCATAGGCTTGAACCCAGAGTACAAGACAATAGTAGTAGCTGGTCAGATACCTACTACGTTTGATGCTGTTTTAGATAGAGCATATACCGCTGAAGAGATACAACGAGAAAAGGATGTTGTGAACACTACTCCGAAAAGTAGTGATTCATGGTACCAGAAGGGAGAACAGTCCAAGAATAAAAAGCAAAAACAAAAGGATAATAGGAATGATAGTATTGATAGTCAAGAGAACAAGTCAGTTTGTGAGACTTGTGGTAAGACTCACAGAACTGAGTTGTGTTGGAGGACTACCGGAGCCTGCCTGGTTTGTGGTTCTCTAGAACACAAGATGGCTCAGTGTCCTAAGAGGAGGAGAGATGATAGAGCCCCTTATCAGCAGCCTAATCGGGGACAAACAGCACTTCCTGCACCTCCTCAGAGGTTGGTTTTACCTGCTCCTCCAGGACAACCACCGCAGCAACAACAGCAACACGGTCAGCAACGTCCATATCAGAGACAACAGCAGCCTAATAGGCCACAGGCAGCTGGATTGGCTTATGCAGTCAATAGAGAACAGGCTGATGTTGCAATCAATGAAGTTGAAGGTACTGTTCTTGTAGATAATAGACCTACTATGAATGATTTTGATGTGATATTTGGTATAAAATGACTCGCGAAGAATTAAGGCTAATTGTTAAGTACGAGAATCTTAAGCTGAATTGAGATTCTATAGATTTGTCATGAACCAATCAAGTCACATAGGAATTAGTTATTGGTTTTCGCTTTGATTTCGTATATGATTTGAAATGATTTGTTTTCATTCGGAGGACCGAATGATTCTAAAAGTTTAGGGGAAATGTTACACCCCATCCTGAGTTAATTAAGATTAATTCTAATTAATCGAGCTTAATGTGGTTTAAGTGTGATTAGTCAACTTAATGATGATTAAGGATTTAGAATGTATCCAATTAGTCTTAAAAGACTAACTTAAGTTATTAATTGAGTTTAAACTTAATTGGGTCTTCACTTGACTCAAAGTGGAATTAAGTAAATGAATAGGGGTGTAAATGCAAAAATTGCATTATGACTAAGGTTCAAGTGAACCATGAGCTGGACATATGGGAGTGTTTTAAGGAGCCTTTAACAGTAGCTAGTTCCATTTTTCTTGCTATTCCTTCGTTTCTTTCTTCTTTCTTCGTTTTGTCTCTGTTAACATATGGGAAAAGAATTGTTAAGTGGGTTTTGAGGAAACGGAGGCATCATCATCTTCTTCACTTGAAGTTTCTGTGTTTTCACTTGGGTGTTTTGGTGATACATAAAGTTTGGAAACAAAAGGGTTTCATTTGGGTGATTTGCATCTCAAGTTCAAGCTAGCAAGGGGTTTTCTTCCATTTAGTCTTCCAACAAGGCAAGTACTTACACGTTTTTATGAATTATGTTGTATTAGATTGGTTAGAGCACAAGTGAATCAAAGCCAGAAGTTTGACTTCAGAAAACCTGAAGCTCGAACTGAGCTTCTGGGCGTCTGTCGGTCGACCGATCAGTCAACCGACGAGTGAACCGACAGGTTAAACCCTGTTTTTTTTTCAGTGAATTCCAGTTCTCTGGAATTCTGACCGACGTGGGGTCGGTCCACCGACATAGTGTGGTCGGTCGACCGATGGGTCGACCGATAGCATAAAAGTGGTTCAGAATTCAAGGAATTCTGGCTCGCTGGAATTCTGGCCGACGCGTCGTCGGTCAACCATCATGAAGCCGTCGGTCAACCGATAGGCTGACCGATGGGTGAACCGACGCTGTGCAGAATTGTCTGTTTTGAGGCCGAATGTATACAGGCTGAAAATTGTTAATGTCTAAGCCTTCATAGGTGTAAACTCAATTTTCCGAATACACAATTCAAATGATATTCATCTAAAATAGTACGTGTATTGGAAAAATGAATGTTTCACTCATTTGTTTGGCTTAGAAGTCTGATTAGTTTTCGCATTTCAACTTGTTGAACAAATTACATTGATATAAATTGCATAATGAACCATTTCTGCTGCAGCAGATGTTTGAGGTGTTCCGGAACCTCATGGAAGTTAGTGATCTCTGATCAAGACACTGATCTATTCCATACCTTGAATAAGAGTCTAAGTAGATATCAATTGACTGATATTACTGGATCCGTTATAATGAAAAGAGTGTCCTAGTAGATATCAACTTACTGATATTACTGGATCCGTTATTATAAATGAAATGTTATATGAATTGAATTGTTTCAATGGATTATATTTTATCTGTATTGCATTGATTCTTTATATGTGATAATTAGAACTATCATAAACATGTGTGTATTTGTTGAACCGTCGTGTTCATGGTACTATGGATGAATGTCACAGGCCCAGATGCCCGTACCGATCCTGCAGAGGCCGCGCCGCCAGCGGAGGATGGCCGCCCGATACCTCCAGGATGTTTAATTGAGTGGTTATAATCGCAGAGTGCGAAAGAATAATTTTGAATGTATCTAGGTTTGGAATGTAAGTGAAGTCCCCGTATTGTATTAAGTATACGGTGGTTGACTTCATTAGTGACCATAGAACTGAATGTGTATATTAGACTTTACTTTATGTAACGCTTTTATGTCAATGTATATTTTCCGCCATTGTATACAGTTGACAGGTATTGTATTTGATATCCCTTGTGAGTTTCGTTTTAGCTTTTGTTAATTCGGAATTTACGGGAGTAAGTATGAGTTCGCGACTCGCGGTTCGTCCGAGCTAATCAAATCTCGGGACCGGGTCGTGACAATTCTGCTGCAGAGAACCAACCATATCCTGTGTCAGTGAACTGAGAGTGTGCCCTGATGCCGACTCCAAATCAGAACTGGGCTGAAAACCAGTCACCATTTTCTGCTGTCCATTCTCAGCCTCCACATGAGTTGATAAAGAGACGGATCCTTGTTGTGAGCTTGACACAGCAGTTGACTGCATTGTTGTCGCTGGACCTTGAATATTCATCTTTTCAATCAGGTTTACTTGATTTTCTTGTTGTTGCAACTGAGGGATTCGGGATTGTGGCTGTTGCATCATTAAGTGCAATTGACCAAAAGATTGTTGAAACTGTTGCTGTCCAGGCTGCTGTGGAGATACAGGCTCCTTGAGCACCAAAGAGTCAGTTACAAATACATTTTAGAGGAATTTACCTGGTGGAGCCCCGTAGAGTCTTATACCACTTCAGAGGTGTTGTATTTACCATGGATACGGATAAGGCTCTATATGTCCGTTTTTTTTTTTTTGTCGTTTAGCGAATGGTCGATATCGACCACTTTTATGGTCGATATCGACCATTCTGCGGGAACCCAAATAAAAATTGGGTTTTTCACCATTCAGGATGGAGAAGAGGGGAGGAGGAGGAGGAGGGGGAGGAAGAGGGAGGAGAGGGGAAGGAAGAGGGAGGATCACGCCAAGTAGATTATTTATGTGAACTTCCACAATCCACATGCTACACATCTTCTTCAATTATAGCCATCGAATGGTAGGTCATCAACCCAAAATCAGGTTGATTGCAGAAAGTACAGGTGTTGGATCTCCCAATAATGAACATCTTTGCAAATATGCATCTAGAAAGGGTAGAAGATCTCTACCAGGAGTGGAGTGTGTTCATATGCATTCAAGAACTTGGTTTCATGGAATTCAATGATTATTGGCTACCTAACAATGATTGAGTTAAAGATGCTGCTGAGCTGTTTGATAAAATGCCCCAAAGAGATGTCTTTTCATAGACTTTGATGATGACCTGCTATACCCGTAATAAATTGTTGGAAAAGGCAAGGGGCCTCTTTGATCAGCTTCCTGAGAAGAATGACCTTGTTTGTTGGAACGCGTTGATTTCGGGTTATGCTAAGAACAGGCGGTTTGGAGAAGCCCGTAGATTATTCGATGAGATGCCGGTGAAGGGCTTGGTTTCATGGAATTCGATGCTAGCCGGTTATACCCAAAATGGCGAAATGCGTTTGGGTTTGGAGTTTTTCGATGAGATGCTGGTGAAAGATGTGTTTTCTTGGAATTTAATGATTGATGGATATGTTCAGGTCTATGATTTGGATTCGGCATGGAAGTTCTTTCAAAGAGTACCTTCTCCCAATGTGGTTTTCTGGGTGACTAAGTTAAGTGCATATGCTCGGAGTGGTCGAATTGTTGAGGCAAAGAGCCTTTTCAATCAGATACCCGAGAGGAATGTGGTTGCTTGGAATGCTATGATCACAGATTATGTGCAGAATGGTCAGATAGAAGAGGCTTATTGGCTTTTTACTGAAATGCCCGAGAGGAGTTCTGTGTCGTGGACGACTACGATTAATGGGTTGGTTCGTGTCGGGAAGCTTGATGAAGCAAGGGAGTTACTTGAGCAAATGCCTTATAAAAATGTTGCAGCTGAAACCACTACGATTTTTGGGTATGTGCAGAGCATGAGAATGAACGAAGCTCGACTGGTGTTTGAGAAAGTGAGTTGTAGAGATGTCGTTTGTTGGAACACAATGATAAAATGTGGGGGGTTTTGTTTTTTCATTCCAATAATAAACATTTTAAATGTTGGGTTTGGTGACTCTGTTGAATCTTGATTATTATCTCGTTATCTCTGAATCGAATGCTTTAGTTGAAATTATGCTCCCCTTCTTTTAATTTCTGGGATGGTTTGGTTTTATTTGTTATTGAGATTTTGTGGGGATCCGGTGGTATGGTGTTTTTTAGATCACTAGAAGATTGGGTGTTCAAGCAGTGGGGATGGTTACATGTGTCTCCAAGCATATGGGGATTTTCAAGTGGAACATTTGTATTACATTGTGTGGGATGTGGGTTTCCCCCTCCCGTTCCAAATCCACCCCGAATCACTATCGAAATTAATTGATGAGACATTACTTACAAGTTGGGGCAGGAAAGTACTCATACTCATATATTAAGAAAATGACCAGAAACTTCAAATAATATATGTAATATGTCTATGTTAAAAACCAAGGTTCTGGTGATCCAGGTTATACCCAAATGATGGTGGAAACAAATTTCTCACAATTAAGTATAGTAAGCACAAAAGTGGTCGATATCGACTATAATAGTTATCGATATCGACCATATAACTGAAAGACATAATTCACAGTCATTGTCAGTGTCGACCACTTTTATTGTCGATATCGAACACATAACTGAAACATTAATTTACAGTCATTGTCAGTGTCGACCACTTTTATTGTCGATATCGACCACATAACTGAAACATAAATTTACAGACATTGTCAGTGTCGACCACTTTTATTGTCGATATCGACCATAATAAAATAGAAAAAAAAAATGATGCTTGTTAATAGCAGTGCACCGTTTGGAGATACAAAACCTGTAAATTAACCTGCTCCGTAACAACAGAAATAACTCTACACTATTATAAAGAGTGTTTAAGTCTGAAACATATTGTAATCTGTATATTTATCATCGCTCATTTGCAGTTACATCTTAATCCAAACTTAACAATTACAATAAAAAACAAGAATAACATAAGAAAGTAGAAAATGATTTCGGTCTTCAACTGCCATGTTCTGAATGATTGATGATGCCTTTTGTGGTCATAAATTATTTACCAGTGTTGCAACGGTCAATGTCTTCTTTCCTTTGTCAGCATCATGTAACTGAGAAAGAGGAGTGTTGACAATGAATATAAGACAACCATCATATTCTGATCATTGCATCTTCATGAAGGACTTTAGTGTATGCAAAAAATTTTAGGGGATCATGATTTGAGGCAGAATGAAAACAAGATATAGTCCACCTTCCTACCCAAGAACAAGCTTTCCCTTTCATATGCAAATCCATTCAAAAAGAAAAAAAAAGAAAAACTGAACTCTTTCTCGCGCCATCTCCTTCTCTCTTGTCCAAAAGCTCTCGCCTTTTCTTCTTCTTCTTCTAAGAGATATCATAACAGGAATATCAGAACCAAGACCGATTCGCAGCAATAGCTCATGTATGTGTCTCCCCTGTTCAAGATTACCCAAATCAGCACATGCATGTAAAGCACCCATAATACTAACACCAGTGGGTTTAACCCCCTCATCAAGCATCTTCCTAAAGATTGCTTCACCTGAATCTCCACACTGAGCATAACCATCTATCATTGAATTCCATGAGACCACATTCTTAACTCGCATCCTGTCAAATACCAACCTCGCAATCCCAATCAAGCCGCATTTCGCATACATGTCCACAAGTACAGTAGAAACATTCACAAGCAACTCAAATCTGCCATAACAACATAGCCATGGATAGCCCTGCCCTAACAGCATAGTCAGGCCTCTTCCCTTCTCTCTGCATCGTAAAAACGAACTCCAATGCTCTCTTTGCAAGGCCATTCTGTGCATACCCATAAATAATCGCATTCCAAGCGATTAAATCTCTCTCAGGCATTCTATCAAACATCCTCCACGCATCCTCAATCTTAACCGCAAGTCCACATTGTCACCGCAAGTCTTCAGAAGGTAAGTGAAATTGTACACAACAGGATGAACATCCGTGAGCCTCATTTGAGCAAAGAACAACAACCCATCTTCCAAGATTGAATTTTTAGCATGCCCTTTGAGCATAGACTGGTAAAGCTTGTCGATTTTCGATTCGACGCGGTCGAACACGAGGGAGGCCTGGCGGAGTTGGCCGAATCTGGAGAAGAGGCCGACAAGCTTTGTTTGAATCACATGTTCGGTGAAAATGTTGTGCATCATAAAAAGGGAAGATAAGTTTGCAATGAACAAAAGATGTCCAATTCACAACTTCTTCCACTGGAAAATGCATCAATTTCTGCATGTTTCATGTGATGGGTTGTTTATTCCTCAAAGCTAACGATGAGGCAAAGAGGAGAAACAGGATGTATAATTGTCATCTCATTTGCTTGTGTTCTTTTGCTGCTTCGGACTACCCAATTGAAACTTAGAGCCGACTCTTACCCAGATCTGTGAAAACCCTCACCTCCTTCTGACCTAGATCCGTCCGTCCTATGCAACACCACTCTCCCCCTCTCCTCCCTCCTCCCTCATCCTCCTCCTCCTCCTCCTCCTCCCCATCCTCCTCCCATCTTCTCCATCTTGAAAAAACTCAATTTTTATTTGGGTTCCCGCAGAATGGTCGATATCGACCATAAAAGTGGTCGATATCGACCATTCGTTAAACGACAAAAAAAAAAAAAAAAAAAACGGACATGTAGAGCCTTATCCGTGTCCATGGTAAATACAACACCTCTGAAGTGGTATAGGACTCTACGGGGCTCTACCAGGTAAATTCCTCTTGATATTAACAAATTTATTTGTTGATGTCAACAAAGTGTTAGTTGACATCAACGAACACTGTGTTCAATTTCGGAATGTAAGTTAGTACGTGTTCATTGATATCGACAAATTTATTTGTTGATGTCAACAAATTATTAGATGACATCAACGAACACTGTGTTGGATTTATGTGCTAACAGTACATTTTCATTGATATCAACAAATTTATTTGTTGATGTCAACAAAGTGTTAGTTGACATCAACGAACACTGTGTTCAATTTTCGGAATGTAAGTGCATGCTAACAGTACGTGTTCATTGATATCAACAAATTTATTTGTTGATGTCAACAAATTGTTAGTTGACATCAACGAACACTGTGTGTTATTTTTGAACAAAATATGTGCTATCAGTGCACTTTTTATTGATATCAATCAAATTATACGTTGATTTCGACAAATTTTTAGTTGACATCAACAATAAGTGTGACACATTCTGAAGATACTCTGAACCTCCTTGTTAAAAAAGATATCCATTCAGTGATCCATTAATACAATATGACTCAATAATCATAAAAGAACATTATCCAACCATTCTATCCACCCTACTATAAAAGATAAACATTGGTATGCTATTACATGAAAGAGATAGATCCACCAACACCCTTTACAAAAAATTATAGGAGATCCTTCATCCTACAAATATATGCAACAAATACAAAAGTGCAGCAAATAGATGGTTAGACCACTTCAAAAGCAATGGTTCCATGGTTTCCACCTTTACAAAAAATAAACAAAAAAGGGCTATAACGAAAGGAACAACACGTAGCCACCTATACACACAAAAAAAAAGTGCTACAAATGCTGGAACAACACGTAGCCACCTTTACAAAAAATTATGGTACTTGCTTAGACCACTTCAAAAGACATGGCTCCATGGTTTCCCAATTATGTATCAACTTCCCATTGGTGGATTCCGGCATTTTTGTCGGTTGTGACCCCTATTTTTACAAATTGAGCACGTTACTTGTCTTCTTTGCCGATTAACTTCTTCCGTGCGAATTCTATTCTTCTTTGGACGTCCAGGCTGCCTGGTAGCAAGTGGAGGTTTGACAACCTCATTACTAATGTGCTCCCATTGGCGTATATCGCGGGTTGGATGTATTACATAACTATAAGTCCTTCTATATGTATCACATGTGTACCAATCCTCACAAAAATCATATGGATCCAGGCCTCTGGTTTTCATGACTGATAGGGCATGCTCGCACGGAATTCCAATCGTTGCCCACATCTGACACGTACAACTTTTTCTATCTAAATGAACAACGTCAATGAACTCCCAAGACTGTATCTGAAATTCATTGGGACCTGCTTGTCGACAATTCAAACGTCGGGCACTTTCTGTAGATTTGCTTAGAATGGTTTCTGCCCAAGGAGTTAGGCGTGTCTTCAGCTGCATCGACGTAGTCCTCCGAAGATGGAAAAAGTCCATTAACTTTCCACGAATCCCATCGACTTGTTTTGATATCGGAAGCTCTCTATTGTGCTTCATTAGACTGTTTAAGCATTCCGCAATATTTTGAGTTAGCATGTCGTACCGCCTACCCTCCACAAAAGCATTGGACCAATGTTGTCTTCCGATTGCATGAATGTAATTATAAGCATCTATGTTTACAGCCTTTATATCATTCATATGAGCCTCATATTCACATGGCCTGTAAGATTTTGCAGCCAACCAGAATTTCTTAACAATGCCATCATCTTTGAATCTCGAACGTATATTCTCCGCAATATGACGACAGCAATAACAATGTTGAGCATTTGGAAATACTTCTTCCACCGCAGGAACAAGGCCTTTCTGACGATCAGACACAATTGTTAGATATCGAGACTCACCAAGAGCTATTTGAAGATTTGCAAAGAACCATGACCAGCTATCTCGTCGTTCTGCCTCAACTATGGCAAAGGCAATTGGGAACAGCTGATGATTACCATCATAAGTAGCGGCCGTAAGTATAACACCTGGATACTTACCTCGGAGATGTGCTCCATCTACAGCTATCACAGGCCTCAAGGAAGAATGGAAGGCTTCGATGCATGCTCCAATTGCCCAAAATAATCTTCTGAAGGAGTTATCTTCATGCTTTAGCAACTCAATTCTTGTCCCAGAATTCATCATTTGCAATTCCATGCAATATCGAGGTAGGATTTGAAAAGACTCCTCGAATGAACCTCGAATTTCATTCATTGCAATCTCTTTTCCTAGATATGCCTTCCTATAACTTATCGTCACCCCGAACTCCATTTGAAAGTCAAACATAATTTCCTTTGGTGTGTACGTATTATTAAATCGAAGCCTATCTTTGACAAAGTCTGCAATCAAGGAAGCTGTCGCTTGTTTATGTGCCATCCCCATCATTGGTTTTGAGCATGAATGAATTGGGTTATATGTCCGGACTTGAAATTGTGGACCTGAATCCACAATAGAAGCATGTATACGCCATGGACATGTTGCATCATCACACCGTGCCGTGACTTTATAACTGTTGGTCTTCAGATGTTTCAACACAAAATTCTTGTACATTGCAAATTTCGCGAGGGTTCTCCTAAATGTATCACGATCTGGAAACACTCTCCCTTTCCACAACTCTTGCGCAGTACTCTCTAGCAACTCATGTTTGAAATCGTCAACTGGCACTAACATATCTTCAATGTTAGTATCTTCACCAACGACTGACGTTTCGGCACATATTCCCACATCTTCTTGCATTTTATCCCCTACGGTAGTATCATCATTCGTTGCCCGTGACTGAGAGTCTATTAATGCAAAGTGATCAGGTGAAAAGGAGAAGATTGCTTCAATGTCTTCCTCAAGATCAACAGTGGGATAAATGGTATCACAAGAATGGAGACTATTGACTCCAAGATCGGGATTCGCTTCAAAATTGTAAATGTCACGTCCAAGTGCTTTCGAAGAGCTTTTGTGAGAATCACTGCATCCAAATAATAAAGATTAGTCAATCTTCAACTTTCAAATAAGAAATCAAAATTCAATCTAGTGAACAAGATAATAACGTACAGTGTTGTGCTAATTGGACGACCTCTAGGATATCCAACATTTTTTTCCTTCAAATTACTGGTTCTTCGATCGAGAGCATTAAACACATTCAAACCTGTCAACCTTGCATGTATATACGAAAAATGAAGTTAGAGTTCTATAGATAAATAAATAGTGCACAAAGTGATAAAGACATGGTGCAATACCTTGAATGTCCTTCACATACACCTCTTGAACACTCAGTCTTTTTGTTCACATATAAATATAGCCCATTTACATTATCACGAGACACTTTTAACATTGCATTTACATCACCATCGTTAGCTACTTTAATCAATGTGAAGGCTTGACGGTTGTTGTGAAGGTACTGAATTTCAATGGCTTCATCGTTTTCTACCCACTTTGTTGCTTGTAATGCACGCTGGAACAATGTAGAGTACTTTGTGAAATTGCTTAGATACATCATTTTTTGTTCACCTCCCCTGTACACCGGATTGGTCGTATTCCAATCAAACTCTCCATTAAAGTGGAAAACAACAAATATCTCATCCTCTGACATCCTACAGAAACTGGAAATAAATTAACATGAGATAAGAATAAGTGACATTTAGTAAATAAAACCCACTAGACATAGTAAGAAAGCAAGCATACAATGTTCCATGATTCATGATCCATGTAAATATAAAAGTAAATGATTGGATTTACCTGTCCTTGCCAAATTGCTTCAGAAACATGGACATCTTGAAGAAATAATAAATTCTCCTTAGTAAAAAGATACTAATGATATCACAAAATAAAAGTACGATTGACCTCTGCAATGTACATGGTACTATATCATATCCGACGATTTCTCTAATTTAAGGTGGTTAAAGCAAAAACTGAAATGAAACCATCTATCTCCATGACCAAAGGAGCAAAATTGATGTCAACAACCACACTTGAATGCCTGTCTCCTTAGCACTTAAGTATACAAATGTACGAGAGATCGTGTTCAAGTCAGGTCGTGCTAGATATAACGCAGGCCATGCTATATAAACTACTGAGCAAAATACATTTCTTCTCCATGTGGGACTCGTTACACTACATGTAGAATAGTGAGACGTTTCACTTATGAATTCTGATCCATTGATGCTGGGGTCTACTAGATGGGTACACGTGGATAGCCATGGGTACGGGAATTTGGAGGGTGTCGATGCTTCTCTCTATACATGATTGATAGATGAAAAGGGATTGATTGATATGCACAGATGAAGGGATTCCTGTAATCCACCAGGTGGTACAGTAATCCGAACCATTCATTGAGTCATCCCCAATTAAATTTGTGATGGCCAAACATAACTGTTCAATTATCTGCACTTTGGGCTCTATCTAAATCAGTACCCTTTCCATTAAAAATATGGAACTTAAGGAACCAATAATGATATGGTTTTTTTTTCTCTTTAATTTTCTTTCTGTTGGCATGTCTAATCACCTTGATGCAGATTCTATTTTCCTTTCCAACCGTTCCATTAACAGGTACACACACCCACATGAGATGGGATATGTCAAGAGTTCATTGCATCAATTTGGACTTTGGAGGGTGGAAAGACAGCAAAAAAAATAAATTCAAGAACTTTTAAAGAGCCTTATTACGAGAAGCTGGATTAACTTGAGTATATATATATATGATATGATTAAACTGTAATCGGGTAAATGATCCAGGTCCTCGAATGGATCTAGCATATATACCAATTTGTAATTGGACTCAGTTCTGGGTATACAATGGACCTAACAATGGCCCCCTTAACCAAGCCATTTACTGACCTAACAATGGCCCCCTTAACCAAGCCATTTACTGACCTAACAATGGCCCCCTTAACCAAGCCATTTACTGACCTAACAATGGCCCCCTTAACCTACTGCCTTCATATCTATGGAAACCTTATTGGTGACATTTCCAGGGAAAAAGATGAAGTTTTCTGTTGATACATACTAATCCATTAATTTTAAAACATTTACATGAACTTTTCAACAAAATCAACTATATCAAGGAGAGGATCAGACGTAAAAAATGCATGCCCAAAGAAATCCAAAAAGTCAACTATATCAAGGAGAGGATCAGACGTCTCCATCACAACCCTTCTCCATAGCTACACCAATATAACCAAAATCAGATCAATGTAAATAAAGCAATGAAAATAAAGAATCAATCAATGTAAAACCAAATCTTTGAAAAGAAAGAATCAATAACGAAAAAAGAAAGAGTTGAATGTGTGGAAATTTCTTACCTTGAAACCCAGATTCTGAGATTCGAGGGTTCCTCTGGGGCTTGAGTTTTGATGCAGAGGAAAAGAGAAGGACGAGGAGGAGAGAGAGATGGAAACCTTCGTCTGCAATAGGCTTGAGAGAGGAGGGCTTCAGTTTCCTTTCCTTCTTCCGTTTCTTCTCTTCTTTGTTTATGTTTCTCTTTTTTTTTTTCGTCCCTGCTAGGTTTCATTGGCATCAAATAAGAAGGGGTATAATGGGAAGAAAAGTTATAGATTTGGGAGGGAGGTCCTAGCCTGATATTATAAAATTTTGAGGGTTTCAATAGTGGTTAACCTATTTAAGGGAATTTCTTTAGTAAATGTCCCTAATATCAATGAAAATGTTTGTTGATATCAATGAAAATGTACTGTTAGCACATATTTACATTCTAAAATTCAACACAGTGTTCGTTGATGTCAACTAACAATTTGTTGACATCAACAAATAAATTTGTTGATATCAATGAACACGGACTGTTAGCGTAACTTACATTCCGAAATTGAACACAGTGTTCGTTGATGTCAACTAACACTTTGTTGACATCAACAAATAAATTTGTTGATATCAATGAAAAGGTACTGTTAGCACATACTTATGTTCCAAAATTCAACACAGTGTTCGTTGACATCAACTAACAATTTGTTGATATCAACGAACACGTACTGTTAGCATACACTTACATTCCGAAATTGAACACAGTGTTCGTTGATGTCAACTAACACTTTGTTGACATCAACAATTAAATTTGTTGATATCAATGAAAACCTACTGTTAGCACATACTTGGTCCGAAATTCAACACAACGTTCGTTGATGTCAACTAACAATTTGTTGATATCAACAAATAAATTTGTTGATGTCAATAAAAACGTATTGTTTGCCTCTATAGTTTTTTCTCATGAACTCTATGGGCCCACTTGGAGGCACCTTTGATTAGTGCAAATCCTTTCCAACTCTTATTACATCACATTGGATCGCATTCTCATCCACATATGCATGAAACCCCCATGTTTTAATCACACCAATGAAAACGTATTGTTTGCCTGCTGTGAACTCTATGGGCCCACTTGGAGGCAACTTTGATTAGTGCAGATCCTTTCCAACTCTTATTACATCACATTGGATCACATTCTCAACCACATATGCATCAAACCTGTTTGGTAACATTTCTATTACGAAGAAAATGAAACCATAGGACAGTGGCTACCAGTTTTAACATGTCAATCATACAAAATAAATTGGAAAATAGTCAACGGAAAAGGTTCATATTACAAAGAGATAAACACCCCAATGAGAGAACAGTCGGATCAGATATCACAACACACAAGTCATTTCAGATTGGTCACATATTGAATATCCATCATCCCCGTCATGTTGATTGTTGATCCCTTTTCTCGTACAGTTCTAATTGTCTATGGTACCGGTTAATCACTAGTTTGCATCGATAATACATCATGTCACGCTGAGTGAATTCAAACTTTAGATTGAGGAGGACATGTTCTACGGTTGCCATTACAAAAAATCCACAGTCATGTGAATTCTCTTGTAAGGGGACGTTCTCAACAATTCGCATTCTCCATCCCATTGGCTCTTCCCAGTTGTAAGCAGTAAAAGACTCATTCAACCAATGAATCTGCAGAAAAAATGTGTATAAAAATAAGAATCTATAAAAATTATGTGTCAAAACAATTAATCTGTATATATGTTGATACTCAATACTCACAAATTGTTGAGCCATTTCCCAATGTCGCGAGTCCCCTAGCATACTATTGTAGTAGTCCCATCTTTTCGCATTTGGATATCCCACGATGACTGTGAAGTGCTCCAAATAACACATTGGAACAATGATTATCTCACGTTTTTGCATTTCACCCACCCTCCATCCATATTCACCAAAGATGTGTAAATAATTGTGCTTGTCTTGTCTCAGCCATATATCCTTCAAAAAGTACCCACAAGTGTAAACTTTGTGTTCAGTTTTATATTGAGCATAAGTTAGACAATAGATTTTTTCCAAACTTCAAAATTTGAAAGTAAATGGAGTATATGATGAAAGTCATACCGAAGCATTCGTGTCAATGAAGTATGCATGTGTTGCCTTGGGCTTCAAGTAAATATCAAACCAATTCTGCAGTATACCCGTGTTTAGCCATTCTCTTGATAGGAGTCTCTTCAACCTTTCAGGATTAGGGCTAATGCAAACCTTGGAAAGGTAATCAAACCTGAGGGAAAATAAATCATATTGATAAGTAATTCCACCACAAAGGCATTCACCACATTACCAGAAATTATATCAATTCATCTCTTTTTCAAATGGAGCCATTGACAATAGAGCAAGAAAAAAGCATTTGAAAATGCTAGCTCTTTTTTCAAAAGAATTGAGATCTCCTACATGACTGATACCAGTGACCCATAGGTTCGTACTTCTACATGATATTCATGTCAGTCAATCTACTCGCAAAATATAAATGAATAATAACCACAAGATGTAATTCCAGAGATTATAGAATCCAAAGATTATATATTATGCATTACCAAATTCCTAGGATATATGCAAATATATATTGTTGATATAACTTGCATTAATAACACTTTATAGCTCAAACACGAATTAATTTTCCTTTCTTCCCTTTTGTTTTGCCAAATACTTGTTTTGACAAAATGTGCAAGTGATGGAAAAAGATACGTGAAAAGAATAAATGTGTATGCACAGAGAACATTTCACTAAAATCCAACATCTATATACACACACACACATAGAAAACCAATCATTGATTCTCTCTCTCAATTACTTATTTTGACTACCAAGAGAAGCATAGTTTATGTATCAACAAATTCAAATGTGTTGACCCATTCCACTAATACCAAAAGACAATACTAAGCAAATATATCAACATCGATTCTCTACCAATTCCTTGGTAGGGGCCTGCTTCCACTGATGAGATCAACCTATCCAAGGAACCTGCCACTTTATTCTGATCAAGATACGATCTTCATCCCATACTTTTCTTGCAAAACTATAAAGTATCAACAACTGATGCACGGATCCATTCTCCATCTTGCACATCAGACATGCAATAGATGTGCCTGGACTTTAGCAGTACCATGCCACTTTGAAGTATATTATCCATCATATATATCCTCCCCTCTATCAATGACCAACAAAAAGATATGACCTTGACTAAATGAAACTACTCCAAATAGCAAACTAGCAATGGGAACCGAGGAGCTAAAGCTTTTCGTATCAATATTGATATCTCTAAAATATCATGTCAATATCTTAAAAAAGGAATTGCATACCTTTCGTAGTAGTCCTCCCAGAATTTGTCTAGCAGATCAGTCTCCTCCTTCGTTAGTTTGTATGCAGAATTCTTAGGCCAATCTAGGGAAGTACTAAAACCCTCATATTTCGAAGGCATTTTTTTAGCCCTGGTTGCATTTTTTACACGAATAACCATTGAGGGGACCTTTTTAGTCGGAGACTCCATGGGAATGATTTCTTGTTGGATTTTTGGGGGAGGACTATCAAGAACAATTTCAATGGGGGATGTTTTCAATCTAGGAGACCTTCGAGGAGAGGCCATGGGACTGAGACTTTTGATACTTATGCTTTTGGAGGACTCAGGCGGTGTATTTTCATTTGGATTGGGTGATTTAGTGGCAAACTCTAGCTTCTTCTTCAATACTATATGTTGTCTCTCACTCATTTTGCTTTTACCAAGAGATTCACTGGGACTCACTTTGCCATACCCAAATTCCACAAAATCATTTTCAAATGCTTCGTTAAAATGTTCCACCTTGGCACGCACTACACGTAGCATATCATCCGAATTCATTGCCTCTGATGTTCTTTTGTTGCCAGACAAAGTAGAGATAAGGTCATCTAAGAAGAAACGAACCTGCATGAACAAATTCAAATGAATCATAAATATTGAAGATGATGAAATAACTTGAATTTTACAGCTATGTTACCATGTCACTTACAGGTCTCTTATGGATGAAGTCATCGTCTTTTTTGACCTTTGGTGGTGTTGGAGGTATCATTTGGTCTTCATCATCTTCTTTCTTTTGAGGCCTTGAGATTCGCAATCTTGTCACCCCCAAATACCATTTCATATAAAATTCATTGTGGACAAGTGAATCATCAAGTTCTGCACTAATTAGTATCATCTTATGCCTCGCATCCCAAATGGCATTGACCTCTTTGAACGATTTGCTGTAATCATGAGTAGCTTTCCTCACTCTATCAACTCTTTCAAATGGCATGCGGAGATATATGGGGAGCAACTGTCTCAAACCGAACTGCTTCATTACCCGTTCGGAGTTGTGACGTTCGGCGATCCAATAGAAGATTAGGGCTGTATTAGATGTGAATAAATGTCTCTCTTCTTTGGTGACTACCTCAGCTAGTTTATTCATCACATCTGTATACGGCATCCATATAAACTACACAAGAGATTTCCATTACTTATTTATTGATAACAAATCAGATATAGGATTCATATTAAAAATAAATCAAATTACACTCACTTCTTCTATGTTCATATTGTCAATTTGCTCCCGACGATCCTTGGTGTTCATTGGAGGCCTATGCTTTTTTATGCCTTTCTCCCATGTCTTATACAACGGAAAGTCAAAATACAATATTACATCTATGTAGTCATCGCTAGGCCGCAAAAACTCCATTCTGGAATATGCCCAAATCTGCCAAACATACATTATATGAATTTAAAGTCTTTAGAAAAGAGTTCATATTCAATGTAACCAAGTAAACAAATATGGGTGTTACCTGCAACAATTGCAATGGGCCAGTCAAGGTATCAGATAGATCGGTTGATTTCTGGTTTTTTACTTTTTTCCCCTCTCCATCTTTCTTTTCTTCATCCCACCTCGAAAGCATCGTTGCCTTACCTAGCATCCTATATAGGTTCGCAAGGCATGCAGGGCCCCATGCATACCTCTTAAATTCTCTAAATAAACCAAGCAACCAAGCCGGGGCAGAAGTACCGCATGAGTTGCCAACTATTTGACCTCCCACCAAGCAGAATAAATAGGCTCTTGTGTTGCACTTCTCTTCAACTTCATGCTGTTTTTTATTCTTCTTATTTCCTTTGAAGTTCTTCTTCATCCAAGAGAAGTTTAGCCGTGTGCCAATGCTATCTCGTTTTGGCACCGGTTTCATGCCTAGAAGATCCATGCATATCTCCGCTGTTTGGTCAGTACTATGTAGTGTTTTCCCCGTCACTGGCGGTCCATCTATGGGGAGGCCGTATATATATGCCACATCTTCTAAGGTAATAGTGGCCTCCCCACATGGAAGATGGAATGTATTTGTTTTCGGCCTCCATCTTTCCACCAATGCTTTTATCACGGCATGATCTATTGTCATCTGCTGAATGCTAGACAAGTGCTCCAAGCCACACATTCGCACATAGTTTTCTTGTTGGCGTGTGAGATGCCAACTATTTTTGTCATGTGTAGTTCGGATTATTCTCAAGCTCGGTGGTTCCTAGCAACAAAATCACATTAATATTACAAACTCATGTACGCATGAAGTGGTTCAAGAGATAAAAAATAAATATAACGTTACATTTAAAAATAAAAGTAAATGATTGGATGTACCTGTCCTTGCCAAATGGCTTCAGAAACATGGACATCTTGAAGATATAATAAATTCTCCTCAGTAGAAAGATTTTCATTGTCCATCTACACATAATGGTAAAAAAAAGTGATCATTGTTTTTCACTTCTTGTCAAGGTAATAACTGCTGTTCTCTAACATTTTATTTCATTTGGTAGATTTCAGTGAGGTAAAAGAACAAACCTACCTTAAGTTATATTGGAGGCTTTTTATTCTTTTTTCCTGGATTTACAGCACTTTCAACTTACTTTCCACTTGCTAAGCCCTGCATCAATTTGGTAGAGTCAGCCCCTTAACACGCAACCTGGATTTTTTAAATGCCCCGCACTGATTCATTGTTGGTATTTGGTGGTGTAAAGGCAGTTGCATAACTAACCTCTTATAGTTGGAGAGGTTCATATTCACAATAAGTATTATCAGGACCATTATACATGATATGCCAAAAACAAGTACAAAGCAAAAACCATATAATTGGGACCATATAATTGGGATCATGTAATATCTCAATCAACACGAATCATAATGAACTCCATAAAGTAATCAACATTATGGAAATCAAGCTAGCCACATAAATATATAATATTCAACAATGGCAACAAAACTCAATGACCATAATTCAATTAAGCCCTAGACCCTAAATAGTGTCCGGCCCATCATGTCAAACCCAAGTCTAGAAACCAGCTCTTCCAAGAGCCCTAATTCCACATTCATCCACCGGAGACTGCATGCTATGGTTTATTCACCCATATAAAATTCCAATATGTTAACAATCAACCAACTAGATTCTCCATCTGTCATCTTTCGAATGACATTCGTCAATATACATAAACATTACCATCCAATATTAGGGAATTTTTACACATTCAATACTTCACTAATCAAACTACCATTATCAAATACATTGAATTAACATCAACAATCCGTAACCCATAAGATTTCCTGAAATAGGCCAACACTGAAACTCCAATAATGGTTCGGCCAAACCATAAATCCCATTTATGGGGTTCAGCTTTCACCAATTACCCCAAAACTAGTCAGCCATGAGTTTAGATAAAAAACCCATTCAGCCACCCTTAAAATATCAATCAAACACGTGGCCAGCCATAGTTAAGTTATATATCAAATATCAATCATTGTCCATCTACACATAATGGTAAAAAAAAGTGATCATTGCTTTTCACTTCTTGTCAAGTTAATAACTGTTGTTCTCTAACATTTTGTTTCATTTGGCAGATTTCAGTGAGGTAAAAGAACAAACCTACCATAAGTTATATTGGAGGCCTTTTATTTTTTTTTCCTGGATTTACAACCCTTTCAACTTACTTTCCACTTGCTAAGCCCTGCATCAATTTGGTAGAGTGAGCCCTTTCAACTTTTAGAGGCCTATATCAATTTGGTTTCAAAGTGTGCCTTTCAACTTTATTGGGCATAGATCATTTCTCCTACTATGAACAACACAATAACATATGACCTTCAATGCTAAGAGTTAACAAACTAATGGGTGTTGCAACCGAACTAAAACTTGCAACAAATATAACAAACAAAATTACATCAACTGATTAAACACATTTAATGGGTGTTGCAATCATGAGAACCATACAAATATCATAGGTGAAGGTGCACATCCAAGGGGGAAGAAGGCCAATCAGAACTGTAGAATATCACAATCTATGATTGGAAGAGTCAGAGTAACTCTTCGACAGTAAACAATGCTTAATCTGATGCAGGGCCTGATGGCATGATGGGCCACATGATTTCTAACACAACAAGCCTAAGTAGGGATATCAGTGAGAGTTACTTTGTCGCACAAATAAATCCAGGGCTCAGTTACTTTTTCTTTTTTTTAACTTGTGTTAATTCTTTTGTCCTTTTTCTTTCTTAAGGATAGAACCATTCTCACCAACTTGCAATTCTATCTCAATGGTGAACACTAGTTATAAAGAAGGGGCAACTGGAAGATATTTGTTGACTTTACAGGGGATTTTACTTCTCAGATTCTCTTGGTCTATTGTTTCGTTATTTCCCCAGATCTAAAACTTCTTGTTCCTTAGTTTTGCACTATCACTACACCAAAAACGGAAAACTGGAACGGATTACCGTTCCTAATTCGTGTGTTCCTAATCCGTTCATCCGTTCCTAAAGCGTTCCTAATCCGTTAATCCGTTCCAAAAACAGGAAATTGGAACGGATGAACGGATTAGGAACACACGGATTAGGAACGGTAATCCGTTCCAATTTTCCATTTTTGGTGTAGTGTATTGCTTATTCCTTATTATTCAGTGAAATAAGCATATTATTTTTTCCCTATGAAGAGAACATGTACATCACAATAATGCAAGGCCCAAAAAGGAATTCTACAATTAGTGTTGGGAAGTATTTCCATTGCCTCTAGTTTTACCAGTTGAATGAGTTGACAGATTTGCTGTGAAAACATCATCAGAAGAAGAAGTCTCTTCTAAACGAGCTTCTTGAGAGAGGAGAAACACAGTTAAGTCATCAAGTGAAATTGGTTCGTTAATGTGATAAAAGCCTCATATTCAGAGAAGTCCAATGAGGAGGATGGGTGCTAGATTTGAATCAGAAACGGGCTAGCCACAGCACTAAGATTGTTGCAATGGACTTTCTTTTAGATAAAATAAGACATTGAAAGAGACCCTTTCTTAAGGATATGAAGCTGATATTTTAAAATCATAATCTTGCTGCAATGCCCTGTCCATAAAATTTTAAGCACAATCGTAACACTCCAAAAACAAAAAATAAATACAATCAACCAACTACAAAAAAAAAAATCGCTGTAAGAAAAAATGCCTTGGATATAGAAGATTGGAGAAACAATTTTTTTTTTTTGGAGAAGAAAGGGCTCTCTAGTTTTACAAGAGAAGGAAAGAGTTGAACGTTTGGAGATTTGTTACCTTGACAACCAGGTCCAAAGATTCAAGGCTTCCTCTAGGGCTTGAGTTTTGATGCAGAGGAAAAGAGGTGGACGAAGAGGAGAGAGAGAAAGAGAGACGTGGAGTAGTCGGGAATCTTCTGTGACCGGAGATGGAAGTGAGATGGAGACCGGACAGCCACAAGCAGTTTCCTCTCCTTCTGTTTCCCTTCTTCTTTTCTTCGTTCGTTCTGTTTTTGTTTTCGTCCCTGGTAGGGTTTCATTGGCATCAACTGCTGCCGACGGGGGAAAGGAAGGGAGAGGGAGAGGCGGGGAGAAGGGAGAGAAAGAAGGAGAGGGAGGGAGAGACCGGGAGAATGGGGAGAGAACAGTGGGGGAGGGAGAGGGTGGGAGAGGGAGAAAACAGTGGGGAGAGAAAGGGAGAGGGAGAAAACAGTGGGGGAGGGAGAGGGAGAAAACAGTGGGGAGAGAAAGGGAGAGGGAGAGGGAGAGAGAAGAGGGGGAGTTCGGCCGGCGCCGGCGCCGGTGCTGGCCGGATCCGGAGGTGAAAGGGGGAGGTGGGGGGAGGGAAAGGGAGGAGGAAAGAGAGAAAACAGTGGGGGAGGGAGAGGGAGAAAACAGTGGGGGAGGGAGAGGGAGAGGGAGGGAGGAGAGGGAGAGAGAGAAGGGGAAGAGTTAGGCCGGCGCCGGCGCCAGTGCTGGCCGGAGCTGGAGGTGAAAGGGGGAGGTGGGGGAAATAGAAAGGAAGAGGGTGGGCAAAGAGGTCATTTCATATTTTTTTTTTTTTAAAAGTGTGTGTGTGGGAAAAGAAAAAATCTGTGTTCAAATAGCAGGACGAAAATAAAATTCTGGAGGTTTCAATAGTGGTTACCCTATTTAAATGTATTTTTTTAGTAAATGTCCCTTTTTTTTTTGTGTATGTGTGTGTGTTGGGGGGGGGTTAGTTTTGGTACGGGACGATGGGTCACCTGGCCCATAGCCCCCATGGCCGTTTTCCCAATCTGACGGTGGGTGCCCCCAGGGCCCAATACACGGGTCCGCCCCTGATGGCAACCTACTTCCACTCAATACCCAAATGATCCACAATGGTGGTCACTGGTCATTGCTCCAACTGCAAATAGGAAAAAAGCCCCACATCCAAAGTGGCAACCCCCCAGTCCCACACACAAAATACTAATCCCAATTTGATACCGATCTGACCATTTTCTTTTTGGTAGATGTAATCACAAAAGTTTTTAACAACATAAAAGGCTATTAAACTTTGAAGCCCTAAAATAAAGTCAGGAATCATTTCACCAAATTGATATTGGGTCCACCCCACATCCAAGCCTAGATATATCCATCCTACAGACTTTCCTAATTGTCATGCTTCCAAGTGGCCCTCAAATATGGGCATTTTCAAGGACCAGATACTCAGGAATTTCACAGTTTGTCTCACATTTACTTATGCATAATACGTATCAGAAATATTCACCTAACAAACCATTACAAAAATATTTACCTAAAAGTCCTCATATAAGGTTATATGTGGACTGTCCTATGGGGCCCACCCATGATGAACCTTTGCCCCACATTCACTACCCTTTGAATTGGCACCCACTCCGATTTGACACTCATTTGATCCATACTCACCATTGGACGGAATCCCAAAAAACTGCATTAGTGATCATCATCATCATCAACAAAGATCCCAAAATTTAAGGTTAGCTTAATGAGTTCTCTCAAACTTCATCGCCTATAAAATCGAGCCCAAGATCAGAAAACTTGTAGATATAATGCAAACAAGGCTCTCTCTCTCTCTCTCTCTCTCTCTCTCTCTCTCTCTCTCTCTCAATACACATTGAAATCTGCATATAACACTTTGAAAACAATCCCTCTCTCTCTCTCTCAATACACATTGAAATCTGCATATAACACTTTGAAAACAATCCCTCCTTCGACCCCATCTTTTGAGGGTATGGGGGCCCACCTGTAATCAATCAAATCCTTTCACACCCACCTATCATCAATCCAACCCTCTCACACTCACTAAACCTCCACGAATTAGCACTACCATAATTTGACACTAATCTAAATTATACTCATTGTTGGATTGAATTTCAGACAAAAATGTAACTTAAGAAACCATTTTAAGGCCCCTAAATCGATCGTTGTGAGGATCTCATTAAAATGAATTTTTACAAATCAATTCCAAAATAAGACCTTTCCATCACACTATCCTCCATGATTGACATACAGCCAAGTGGGTCCACTAAAGGGCATAGATTTTTACAGCCGTGAGAGGTACCTCTCAGCAAAAGAAAACCCCTTATGTGTGTGAAAAACTAAGGTATGCTCTTTGCCTAATATATGAAACATGATAACTAATGATGCTCTCTAACTAGATAAAGAAATACTGACTTATCTTTATAATCACAAATCTCATCTACAAAATGATCCCTATTGCGAATGTTTTTTCCTACCTCAATCCATTTCAACTCCATGCTCTAAGTTACTCCACAAAGTGACACGTCTTTCTTCACTAATTTGATTGAGGTCACGAATGGCTTCCCTCTTCTCCCGGTGCCTTCCACTAATAACACTTTGATTCGTCTCTAACTGATGATTCTTGGCCTTCTGCACTAGGGACCTAAACCATCTCAAAACAACATTATTTGATTTCTTCTTCAATTGCAGTTCTCCCTAGATTTCCTCTAATATGCTCATTTCTAGCCTTTTCTTTTTCCCATTTTTTAAAATGGTAGCACTAGTTGGAGTTATTTATGTTTGGGATCCCAAGCTCCACAGAGAACTCCATGAACACTATCCTCGACTATGTAAATTATATGGCCAGTTTAAATAAAATGTATTAACAATTTAAATACTGTAAGAATGAAACAAAAACACAAAGTTTTGAGAATTTATGGCCAGTTTTGGATGCATAAAAAGTACCAGAAAATAATATATCAGAGAATTTAATCTTTTATTTTACAAACTTAAAAACCTTGGTTGGCAATCCAAGAAAAGCAAAAAAGAAAAATATTCTTTTCTTTCAAAAAGCTCAATATTTTTCCTACATCTCTCCCCTCTAGAAAGCTTTCTACAATATAAAAATCTCGTAGAATGTGAGCCTTATAAAAAAGAGATATCTGCTGCCTCTTTCCTTTCCTGAAGGAGTGTGCTTGTTAGGACGAAGGTGGTGGTGGTCGTGGTGGTCGTGGTGATGAGTGATGACGATGATGGTGGTGGTGGTGGTGAAGGCAATCATGATGATGGTGTGGTGGTGGTGGTGGTGGTGGTGACAATGGTGATGGTGTGGTGACGGCGGCAATGGTGACTGTAGATGATGATGATGGTGGTGATAGTGGTGACGACGACGATAATGGTGGTGGTGGTGGTGGTGTTCAATCTTGTTATATTATCAAGGGAAGTTTTACTACAATTGGAATTATCCCACCATCAGACTAATTTTAGACGTGATAAATCTTATGATGGGCATAAGAGACTTGTTTGGGCGGAATTTTCCTTAATAATAGAACGGGGAGGAAAAGTGAATTTAAATAGTTTGGATTTCAAAGGTGAACCCCATTGATGGAGTTGAAGCGACAAAGTATGCAAGTGTTTAAAAAGGAATAATCTGATAACAAACTATGATCATTAACTTAAAAAAAAAAAGTTATCTTGAAAGTTTATTCAGCATATATTATAATCTATAACTATCAAGAAATTTAATTCAAAATCTGTTGCCTTATGAAAAAACTTTCAACCAGTAAAAATACTATAATATTTACATATTACACAAGTCTATTCCATACTATTTCATTTTAGAGGTAATTAACCAAACATGGTTTTACCTTTCGACTGACCTCTTGTGAATCAACCACATCAGAATGTCCTGTCAGAGCTGTGGAATCAGGGCAAGAGGCAAGAAACATTAATTGGTAAATCAATAGATGCATTAACCAGATATGAATAAAATTAGCAAATAGACAAAGCACATTTAGCAATTGGAATAAAGGGAAAACCAACTTTATCCAAGAGTTCTCTCAAACTTCATCGCCTATAAAATCGAACCCAAGATCAGAAAACTTGTAGATATAATGCAAACAAGACACCCCCCCCTTCTCTCTCTCTCTCTCTCTCTCTCTCTCTCTCTCTCTCTCTCTCAATACACATATTGAAATCTGCATATAACACTTTGAAAACAATCCCTCCTTCGACCCCATCTTTTAAGGGTATGGGGGCCCACCTGTAATCAATCCAATCCTTTCACACCCACCTATCATCAATCCAACCCTCTCACACTAACTAAACCTCCACGAATTAGCACTCACCATAATTTGACACTAATCTAAATTAAACTCATTGTTGGATTGAATTTCAGACAAAAATGTAACTTAAGATACCATTTTAAGGCCCCTAAATCGATGGTTGTAAGGATCTCATTAAGATGAATTTTTACAAATCATTTCCAAAATAAGACCTTTCCATCACACTATCCTCCATGATTGACATACATCCAAGTGGGTCCACTAAAGGGCATAGATTTTTACAGCCGTGAGAGATACCTCTCAGCAAAAGAAAACCCCTTATCTGTGTGAAACTAAGGTATTCTCTTTGCCTAAAATATGAAACATGATAACTAATGATGCTCTCTAACTAGATAAAGAAATTCTGACTTATCTTTATAATCACAAATCCCATCTACTTAATGATCCCTGTGTGGGGAGATTTCCAGAATTAAAGGATTACGCTAATCACAGCCATCAGATGAGACTAAGCATTCTCACGTGCCATCCGCGTGCCATCCACGTGGCACCAGACTCACCCCGGCTACCAGGGCAGAGGCCTCAGCCGAAATCAAGCAGCCCCGGACCGCTAGCGCCGAGCTCGGCTACCCCATGTGCCCATCTCGGCTGAGAGCTCCACCTCGGCCAAAGGAGCCGGGACGAAAGCCGAAGCAAGAAAGAACCTCCACTCGCACCCCTTATCCCCCACGTCATCAGGCACGTGGAGGAATAGGGGCGCAAGCTAGTGGGACAGATGCGACATCCAGCCGTCCACAATCTTCGCCAGATCACTGACATGGCGGCATCCAGCGGCTGAGGCCACATCAGGGCAAGGCCCGAGGGCAGATCCGATGGTACCCCAACCGTCAAAGGCGCCCAACACGATCTGTCCCAACGTGACGCGCATTTAATGCAACGTGGGCTGATCCGACTGGCATTAAATGCAGTGTGGGCTGGATTGGACCGCATTAATTGCAACGTGGGCTGATCATGACTTCCCAGTCAAATCATGGGACCCACACCAAGAATATCGTCTAAGATATCTTCCAAATCGTCTATAAATAGAACTGCATTTCACATGCAAGGTATGCACAATACAACACACAGAGCTGTTACTCTGCCTCTCTTCTCCCTCTCCTTCCATTGTTCCAGTTCATTCACTGACTTTGGCATCGGAGAGCCTTGCGCCGCCCGGGCCAGGGTCCTCTGACCGTTTGCTCTTCTCTTTCAGGCTTTCGGACGGTATCTAATCTTCAACAACTTGGATAAGTCCTCTAAGGCACCTCCGTTATTGTGGGTCACTATTTTCTGCACCTACAATTGGCGCCGTCTGTGGGAAAGTAATATCTCAACCTTCACAACTTTCTCAACCTCAATCTCCCAGAAGCCATGCCTCCGAAAGCTAGGAAAGGCGGAGAATCCTCGAGAGCAGCGCTCGAGCAGCCAGCACCATCGGCAGACGTCCCTCCTCAAGGGCGTCCCCGAACGGTGCATGGCACATCTGCAGGCGAGGGCCGCTTAGGCTCGCAGCTTTTCGTCGAGGTCCCCCTCCAAGAAGGACTCGAGGCCTCGTTCTCAGCAGACGAAGTTACGCCACCCCGACGCGACGAGCGTCGGCATGAGCGTCCTCGCAAAGATAAGGCCGTTGCCGTAGAAGAAACGCGTCGAGTTCAACCTCCTGCCGCTGGAGGGGACGTCGCAGCTCAAAATGCTCTCCTCCAGAAGCAGGAGCGGTTAATCCGCGAGCTCCAGCAGCAGCTGAGAGCAGCGCAAACTGCCTCGTTGAGGCAGGTCTCTGATCCTCAGGGAAAGAGGAGGGACGCCCCGAGCAGGGCAGCCCAGCCTCCTCGTGAGGATCTCAGAGACCATCTGGACCGCAAGCGAAGCCAGACCTATGACGAAGGCTCGAGCAACAGCCGAAGTCATCGTAGCCGCGATGGCCGAAACCATAGCCATCACAGCCCGAACCACTCCAAGCGAAAGTCAAGAGCCCAGACTCCAGAAAAGGACGACGAGCAGGAGCGATTTGACAAGCGCGTCAGGTTGGCTCTTCAGCGCAACCTGGACGTGCGGGACCAGAGGCAGATCTGTGGCCACGCTGATCTAGGGGCCTCGCCCTTCACGAGGGACATTGAGCGCACCCCCTTGCCCAAAAGGTTCTCCGTCCCGCGGTTCGTCCCCTACGACGGACTGTCCGATCCATCCGCTCACCTCCGTCACTTCTCTCAGAAGATGTCTATCTGGGGGAACGAGGGCCACCTCAACTGCAAGATCTTCTCCTCCAGTCTCGGTGACCTCCCTCTGAAGTGGTTCTGCGCCCTCCCGGAGGAGTCAGTTTCGAGTTGGAAGGAGCTCCAACTCTCCTTTCTGAAGAAGTTCCAAGCTTACAGCGCCGTCCCCAAGACAGAAGGGGACCTCCTCGCCCTGAGAATAAAGCAGGGTGAGATCCTCGCCAAGTTCGCCCGAAGATTCTGGGCGGTTTACAGCCAGATCGAGGGCACTAGGGAAGAGATAGCAATCTACGCCTTCCAACATGCCCTGATCCCCGGCCACGACCTTCGGAAGGACTTGGTTGGAGACCCCCCAGAGTCCATGCCCGGGAGGAAGATGAAATCAGGGCCCGGGAAGAGGACGAGAGACCGGAGCCCGAGCACAAGAGCAGCCAGCCCCGACAGAGAGGCGGGGGGCCCTTTCAGAAGCAAGAGCCCAAGCAGGCCTGGGCCGCCAGTTCGGCGAGGCCTACGTCGTCCCGATCTGGGGGCACCTGGAAGCCCAGACCCCCCCCCGCCAGCGCCGGTCAGACCGTCAACGTTGTCTTCAAGGAGCCGATATACCGCATCTTGAATAAGATAAAGACCAAGCCGTTCTTCAAGTGGCCTCCGCCCTTGAGGAATGAGCCCACCTCCGGCAGCCGGAGCAAGCTCTACTGCTCTTACCACAAAGGTAACGGGCACAAGACCGAGGACTGCAAGTCTCTGCAGTGGTACCTGGAGAAGCTAGCCAGCGAAGGCCACATTCCAGAGTTCGTCAAAGCAGAAAATGCCGGCGGCAGCGGGGGCCGAGTTCACCAGAGCGCGGCTCGGGACCCAGACAGCGAGGAGTCCGAGAAGATCATTAACGTGATCCATCTGGCGTCCTCAGTTCCCTCTCCCTCATCTCGTGGAGACTCGCGGGCCCGCGCTGAGGCCAGGCGAGCGTCGCACGGGAAGGAGGTGATGAAAGCCGAGCTCGCACCGTCATCCAAGAGAGCTCGCCGCGACCGGCCCGCAATCTCGTTCTCGGATAAGGATCTAGAGGGAATCCAGCTCCCTCACAACGACCCCCTGCTCCTCACAATGAAGCTCAGAGACTTCACCGTGAAGAGGATCCTCGTCGACTCCGGCAGCTCTTCCGAGGTCCTCTACTACGATTGCTCCAAGAAAATGAACCTCTCGGAAGCAGACCTCACGGAGGTCCGTGCACCCCTGCTCGGGTTGTCCGCCACGCCAGTCTACCCCAAGGGTAGGATCACTTTGGAAATCCAAGTCGGCGGAGCCTCCGTGTTGGCCGACTTCCTGGTCGTGGACGCCCCTTCTCCCTACAACGTCATCTTGGGCAGAACGTGGCTCCACAAGTTGGAAGCAGTTCCTTCTTCCCTCCACCAGAAACTGAAGTTCGTCCTCGAGAACAAGGAGGGCAAAATGGAAGTGGTCACGGTAGAGGGGGATCAGCAGCAGGCCAGGCAGTGCATGCTGGCCGCGGTCCCAGCAGTGAAAGAGCCGGAGCGCGTCAACCTCGCCGAATTCGAGAAAGGCCTAGATGAGATCGGCCGAGATCCAGAGAAGAAAAGCATTGAGGACCTGGCTGAGGTCAGGCTGAACTCGGCAGACCCAGATAGATTCTTCCTGATCGGCACCCAGCTGCCAGACGAGGAGAGAGCCGATCTCTCAAGGTTCTTGGTGCAGAACGTCGACGTCTTTGCTTGGAGCCCAAGCGAAATGCCTGGGGTCGACCCCGAGGTCATGTGCCACAAGCTGAACGAGGACCCCAACCACAAACCAGTAGTGCAGAGGGCCCGAAGGACAGGGCTGCAGCAGACGGACGCGGTCGTCGAAGAGGTCGGCAACCTGCTGAAGGCAGGAGCCATCCGGGAAGTCCAGTACCCGGTCTGGCTGGCCAACACGGTGGTGGTCAAGAAGAAAACTGGTAAATGGAGGGTGTGCGTGGACTTCACAGATTTGAACAGGGCCTGCCCTAAAGACAGTTTCCCCCTTCCAAAGATTGATCAACTGATCGACGCCACCGCTGGCCATGATCGAATGAGCTTCCTTGACGCGTACAGAGGCTACCACCAGATTCTACTTTACGAGCCTGACGAGGAGAAAACGTCATTCATAACCCCCCGCGGCACTTACTGCTACAAGGTGATGCCCTTCGGGCTAAAGAACGCGGGGGCGACCTATCAGCGCCTCGTGACAAAGATGTTCCAGGCTCAGCTCGGCCGAACGGTAGAGGTGTACATCGACGACATGGTCGTCAAATCAGTGCACTCCAGCGACCACCTAGCGGATCTTGGCCAAGTCTTCGACATCCTTCGCGCGTTCAAGCTCAAGCTAAATGCTTCCAAGTGCGCCTTCGGCGTAGCCTCTGGAAAGTTCCTCGGCAGCTTGGTAACGCGGAGGGGGATAGAGGCTAATCCAGACCAGATCACCGCGATCCAGGGCATTCAGAGCCCCTCTACCACGAAGGAAGTCCAGAAGCTTACGGGAATGGCTGCAACACTCAATCGCTTCATCAGCCGGTCATCAGATAAGTGCAGGCCTTTCTTTCAGCTTCTAAAGAAAAATTTAAAATTCCAATGGACCCCTGAGTGCGACCAAGCATTGGCCGCGCTCAAAACCTATTTGATGTCACCACCCTTACTCTCCACCCCAACTCCGGGGGAAGTTTTGTATTTATATCTTGCGGTCTCGGATCACGCAGTGAGCTCCGTCCTCGTCAGGGAGGACGAGGGAATTCAAAAACCAATTTATTATACGAGCAAGACCCTGCTCGATGCCGAGACCAGATACCTTTTATTGGAAAAGCTTGCGTTGGCTCTCGTCAGTGCCTCCCGCAAGCTCTCCCATTATTTCCAATCCCACACCATTGTGGTAATCACGGAGCATCCACTCCGTTCAATATTCAAGAAGGCTGATTTTTCAGGGCGAATATCAAAGTGGGCAGTCGAACTGGGGCAGTATGATATACAGTACCGTCCCCGAACTGCGATCAAAGCCCAGATTTTGGCGGACTTCATCGTTGAGTTCGTCTCGCCCAACTCGGCTCCGACCCAGTCCGGCACGGCACTGGGGGACACAGGGCACGAGCCAGAAGTAACTGAGGTCGAACAGTCTCCCGCCCAGGCATGGAAGATCTTTGTCGACGGATCGTCCACCTCCAAGAAAGCTGGCGCCGGCATAGTCCTCCAATCGCCAGAGGGTCTGGTCATAGAGCAGGCTTTCACCCTGGACTTCAAAGCGACGAACAATGAGGCAGAGTATGAAGCACTGATAGCAGGGTTGAACAGCGCCCAAATCCTCGGAGCCCAGCACCTGGTGATCTTCAGCGATTCTCAACTGGTGACTAGCCAGCTCGCTGGAGACTACCAGGCCAGGGACGACAGGATGGCGGCCTACTTAGCCCTTGCGAAAAAACTACTGTCTCATTTCCAGAAAGCCGAGGTCAGGCAAATTTCCCGAGATACCAACACGCACGCAGATGCGCTTGCAAACCTGGCCTCCGCCATCGAAGCAGGGAAGAAAAGGACTGTCGAGGTTGGGTCAGTGTCAAGGTCAAGCTTAGAACTCCATTCATCTCGGCTTGTCCTCTGTGCTGACATCGGCCCAAGCTGGATGGATCCAATCATCGCCTACTTAAAGGACAACCAGCTCCCTGAAGACAGGACTGAAGCTCACCGGATCAGACTTAAGGCAGCTCGATTCTGGCTCTCTCCTGAAGGCAAACTCTACAGGAAATCCTTCACAGGTCCTTACCTCCAATGCGTCCACCCGAGCAAGGTGGACGACTTCCTGTACGAGATCCACGAATGAATATGCGGTAGTCACATAGGAGGTCGATCACTGGCCTACAGAGCAATAAGCCAGGGTTACTGGTGGCCTTACATGCAGAAGGACGTGCAGGTGTACGCCAGGAAATGCGAGAAGTGCCAGAAGTTCTCCCACTCTCTCCATCAGCCAGCGCAAGATCTGAGTCCCCTCTCTAGCCCATGGCCCTTCGCTCAATGGGGCCTGGACATTGTGGGACCTCTTCACCGAGCTCCAGGGAACAAAAGATGGCTGATAGTCGCTACAGACTACTTCACAAAATGGATAGAGGCTGAACCGTTGTCCTCAATCACGGACAGGGACTCCAGGAACTTCGTTTGGAAAAACATCCTAACGAGGTTCGGCATCCCCCGGACCCTGATTTCGGACAACGGGACTCAGTTCGACTCCAAGTCCTTCAGAGACTTCTGCCAAGAGCACGGTATCAGAAACCATTACTCCACTCCGGCATATCCGCAGAGTAATGGCCAGGCCGAAATCTCTAACAAAGTGATCCTGGACGGCCTGAAGAAGCGACTGGACAAGGCAAAGGGAAGATGGACAGAGGAGCTTCCGAGCGTGCTATGGGCGTACAGAACGACTCCAAGACGTTCCACTTCGGCAACACCTTTCTCTCTGGCCTACGGGATGGAGGCGGTCATTCCTTTAGAAATCGGCATTCCCACCCTGAGGACAGAGCTGGTCGACCAAGGCCGAAATGAGACGAACCTGGCAATGGAGCTGGAGCTGGCAGACGAGCGCCGAGAAGCAGCAGCCCTGCGACTGACCGACTATCAGCAGCGGTTAGCCAGGGCATACAATCAAAATGTCAGAGAAAGAAGATTCTCCGTGGGAGAGCTCATTCTGAAGAAGACCCTGCCAGCTGACAAAGAACCAAACGAAGGGAAGCTGGCTCCGAACTGGCATGGCCCGTTCAGGGTGGTCTCACTGGCAGGGAAATCAGCCTACAAGCTCGAAGACTTAGAAGGCAAGCCACTGCTGAGACCGTGGAATGCATCCCACTTAAAGAAATTCTATTTCTAATGATGTAATGAATTTCAGAATCAATGAAAGCAGCTTTCGCCCTGTCATCAATCTGTCATCTCTCTTTGACTGACTCCGGCAGCTCTGGGTCTACCGCCCTGGAAAAGGCCTCGAGTACGAACACTCGGCCGATTCCTAAAGTCCGGGTTTTTACCCCACTCAAGGGTCTACCGCCCTGGAAAAGGCCTAGAGTACGAACACTCGGTCGATTCCTAAAGTCCGGGTTTTTACCCCACTCAAGGGTCTACCGCCCTGGAAAAGGCCTCGAGTACGAACACTCGGCCGATTCCTAAAGTCCGGGTTTTTACCCCACTCAAGGGTCTACCGCCCCTGGAAGAGGCCTCGAGTACGAACACTCGGCCAATTCCTAAAGTCCGGGTTTTACCCCACTCAAGGGTCTACCGCCCTGGAAGAGGCCTCGAGTAAGAACACTCGGCCAATTCCTAAAGTCCGGGTTTATACACCCCTCAAAGACCGTTGCCGAACTCATGCTCACATAGCCGAAACCAGCGGGACTCTAGATCCACTTCGGCGCAAGGCAGTTCGTCTCGGCCAAAGCTAGCCATTTCGGCCAAGGTCAGTTTTTAAGAGAGAAAGAGCAGTGCAAGCGCTGAAGTGCAAAAAAGCAGCACAGAACTACAAGTATTGCAAAACAGTGCGCAGAAAGAAAAAAGGAACACAAAAAAGACACTGTAACACAGTCTGAATGATCACGAAAGTCTTCCTTTTTATTCATTGAAACCTGCTTCATTACAAGAGTTGCTGAACAGAAAACAAAATACAGAAAGGAGGATCGCAGTCCTCTAAAAACAGAAAATAAAGTGAAAGCTGGGAGACTCTGATCTTCACCGACTCTTGAGGCTGCAGGCTCGAAGACGCCAGTTCGTTGCCTGGAGGTTCTGAGTGATCCTGAATTTCAGCGAGCTCTACAATACGCTATGGTTGGTCAGACCAAAGCGGTTGCAGAGCCCCTCCAGTTCGGAGGCCCTGGACCTCGCTGAGCTCTTCAACACCCTCCGGTCAGCAAGACCAACCGAAGTTTGAAGAACCCCCAGGTCCAGCGGAGCCTCAATCCCACCCCACGTCCGGCGGTCGCGCAAGACCGTGCAGGACCGGGGGGCGCCACCATCCCACAGTTGCAGAAGGCTCCCCCTGCAACCGGACCAGGGACGGTTGGCCATGAACCCGCGTTCAGAGAGCGCGCGGTCCACGGGGAATTCCTTTAGAGAGCGCGCAGACCACGACGGGCTTCCCCCCTCGGAGATAGCCGTCCACAGGCGCAGGGGTTCCCCCCGGATCAAAGGTTCCGAGATGTCTACGAGACATGGCTCCTACAACTATGTGGATTAAACTGTCCTAATTCATTTTCTTTTCTTCTCCCATGGCGAGCCTACCACCTCTACTTATAGGAAGAAGAAGGTCTCATTTTCCGAAGAAAGTTATGGGGCGAAGTCTCCCACGCGTTACATAGGGCGCACGTCTTCCTGTCTGTTGACCAGCGATCCCTATGGCGCCACGTGGAGACGACCGCCGTTTTCCTCATCGGCCGTATCACCGCGCTTATTGCTATTTATGGTCTCCAGAATACGGAGAATCGGCACAGACAGCTACGAAGACCATTCGATTCTCTCTAACTCGAGGGTCGCGCGTCACATTAAAGCATTCAATATCATTCAATAGCACATCCAGAAGCAAAAGAAAGAAAAATGCAGAGAAAAATGCACAAGTAAAAGAGCCCGCTTTTCATTAATAGCAAAGAGTATTACAGGGATGGAAAAGCATTACATATGAAAAGCCAAAGGTAAAAGGAAGCAAGGCCACTATGGCTTCGGCGACTCCACCAGGTCGATCACCGTATCTGATGGACCAGCAGCATCGGCCGCGATCGTGACCTTGCTTGGAGCGTCGTCGGCAGAAGAAGCTTTGACCGGTACCTCATCCGAGGTAGGGGCAGTAGAGGCCTCGCCTTGAGACGTGGCCGAAGCATCGCTGGCGACCGGGGCGTCGCTCGGGGCCGGGGCAGCTGGGGCAGCATCTGGAGCGGGAACGACTGCAGGGGCCTTGGCTGGGGCGCTTTCGTCCATAGGAGTGGAGCTCGGCTCAGGAGCCAGGTCCGAATACTTCGGCAAGTCCCTGTAGACCGGGTGGTCTTCAGGAACCCCCGCACGCCTCAGTGCGGCCAGGCATCCTTTCTCGAACAGAATGGAGGTGATCTCCTCCACCTGCTTCTCATACAGCTCCGTGGCATGGTCCACCCCCTTCTGGAAAGCGGATTGGACCTCGGACAGAAGAGAGGCCTTCCCCTTTTCCAGCTCGGCATTCGCCGTCCTCAGCTTCTCTCTTTCAGCGCGCCCGGCCAGCACTTCCCCGCGCAACCTCGTCCCTTCGGCCGCCGATTCAGACTTCGATCTAGCCAGCTCCGACTCCAGCTCGGCGATCCTCTTGTTCTTCGCCCAGACCTCGCCTTTCATATGATTAGCTCTCGACGTGAGTTCGGCAACATCAGTCAGAGCCGACGCCAGCCGAGCGTTCTCTTCGGCGCTAGTCTTCTTCAGGCCCTCCATTCCCTTCTTCAGATCTTCTATCTCCTTCTTCAGCATTTCCCCCTCAGACTCCAGCCGAGTGACCTTCGCGGCGTTCCTGTCACTCCTCCCCACCACGGTCAGGAGCCTCTGCACGTTCTGCAAAGGGAAAAAGCGAATCAAACAGGAGCAGTCGAGCTAAACCACTTGAAGAAAAGCGCTGAAAACACTTACCAGAAGGTTAGCCTGGATTGCCGAGACCATCAGACTTTCGTTGTCGAACCTCTCGTGTGTCTCCATGTCTCGCGGCAGAGCGCAGACTTTGGCAAGAGCCCCGATGACGTCGGCGTTCCCCATCAACCGGTCCTCGACGTTCAGAGGCTTACCGGGTTGCGTCTCCATTCTCGGTCTCCATGGGGCCGGGGCAGTTTGAGGTCCGGAAGCCGATCCAGACCCTTGCCCTATCGAGATGGTGAGCTCGCGGGTCGCTCCGCCGGTCGACTTGTTGGCCGGCGCACTCTTCTCAGTTGGAGCCTTGGCTCCGGGGGCCCGCGCCAGAGTTTTACCCTTCGGAGGCTGTTCAGCCCCCGAGTCCTTCTCCCCCGCCTTGGACTTCTTCTTGGGCGGGGACCCCTCCTTCGAGCGATCCGGCGAGCGTCGCCGAACTCCCTCGCTCGGAGTGGGGGTAGGAGCAGAAGTAGCGCCAGCACCCCCCGAGCCCGAAGCTGCGCGGGTACTGGCAGATGATGGCGCCCCAGAAGATGAAGACCTCTGCCTGGACTTGGCCGCCAGGTCCTTAACAACTGGCTCCCTTGAGCTCCCCTCCATGCCTTCTTCTCGATCGGAAGAATAAGCGTCCACTATTTGCGTCAGGTTCGGTGGCTTCGAACTAGAGGTGGACGCCTCGGCGCCGGACGCAGCTCGGCTCGCAGTAGGGTCAATTTGAGGGATCCCGGCAGGCACGGCAACGGAGACGGTGGGACGATCAGGATGCGCCTCGTCCACCTCGGCTACACCGGTTCTCCTGTAGTGGCCGCGGTACCTCGGCGTATATCCGAGCAGCTTCCAAGCCGACCTGGTCTCGTGCCCCTTGTATCTCTCTACCTTATTGATGTCGTCAACGTTCTTCCTCCAGCCTTCACTCGCAGCTCGGCGTCGCCTCGCGCCTGCCTCTGCACAACAGACAATAAGAGTGTCAGTTCGGCATCATCAAGATCAAGCAAAGCGAGTAAGAGAAAAGAAGCGATGTTTACTTGGGACATCCCCGGGGCGACGTGGGACCATCAGCCTCCTGCTTTCACCAGCGCCGAACTCCCAGTCCCCCGACACACAGAAGAAGGTTTCCTCGGCGTTCTTACTCGAGTCCTCCAAGGCCAGGACGAAGCCTCTTCGCTGCGGCTTCACCCGAAGATAGTATTTCTTTTCCCCAGCCTTGCAGATATCGTAGGTATCCTCGATATCATGGACACCTAGATCGGTCCCCAAAATCTCATTCAGCTTCGCCGTGCCCATGATGACCTTATAGCCATTGGGCATCAGCTGGCACGGGGTAATGGACCAGGTACTAAGGCAGGCCCTAAGCAAGGGGTGCAGAAGAAATCTGACCCCGCCCTCGATCACGGCGATTAGAGGGAACGGCATCCAGCCGCAGGCCCAGCGCATCGTGGCATAATCGACGGAGTCCGCCGGCTTGAGAAGGACTCCCTCCGGAATATTGAAAGCGGCCCTAAATCTGGCTATGCCCTCTTCAGTATCTAAATCAAACCTAGGGGTGCCCATGTCTAAGAAGGATGACAGCAAAGCTAAACCCTAGAAGTCGCGAAACCCCAAGAAAAAACTAGACAGAGGCACAAAGCAACTTACAGAGACGAAGGGGCGAATCAAGATCAGATCCGGGCACTTCTTACGGTCGTCCTCGCTAGAGAGATCTCGAGCAGCAGAGCGGAAATCAGAGATGAAGGCGAAAGCGGAAAGAAATCAGAAACAAGAAAGGAAGAAGACAACCCTATTTATGGAAAGGGAACCCTCGGCGCGCGCTACTTTCGAAATTCGAAAGGACGGATTTCGCGATCCGCGCCCGTTCCATCAATAAGACAGCACAATCAGTGAAGAGGCTACGCGTGTAGCCATCGACTCGCTTCCCAGGACGGACAGGGCAGAGCATTTATTGCTTCAGAAAAGTTGAAACAATACCAGGCAATGATCGCCACATCCCTAGACGAGTTTTCTAGCTTCCGACCACTCAAGGCTAGGACGCTTAAGAGGTCAAAAGCTAGGGGGCAATTGTGTGGGGAGATTTCCAGAATTAAAGGATTACGCTAATCACAGCCATCAGATAAGACTAAGCATTCTCACGTGCTATCCGCGTGCCATCCACGTGGCACCAGACTCACCCCGGCTACCAGGGCATAGTCTTCAGCCGAAATCAAGCAGCCCCGGACCGCTAGCGCCGAGCTCGGCTACCCCATGTGCCCATCTCGGCTGAGAGCTCCACCTCGGCCAAAGGAGCCGGGACGAAAGCCGAAGCAAGAAAGAACCTCCACTCGCACCCCTTATCCCCCACGTCATCAGGCACGTGGAGGAATAGGGGCGCAAGCTAGTGGGACAGACGCGACATCCAGCCGTCCACAATCTTCGCCAGATCACTGACATGGCGGCATCCAGCGGCTGAGGCCACATCAGGGCAAGGCCCGAGGGCAGATCCGATGGTACCCCAACCGTCAAAGGCGCCCAACACGATCTGGCCCAACGTGACGCGCATTTAATGCAACGTGGGCTGATCCGACTGGCATTAAATGCAGAGTGGGCTGGATTGGACCGCATTAATTGCAACGTGGGCTGATCATGACTTCCCAGTCAAATCATGGGACCCACACCAAGAATATCGTCTAAGATATCTTCTAAATCGTCTATAAATAGAACTGCATTTCACATGCAAGGTACGCACAATACAACACACAGAGCTGTTACTCTGCCTCTCTTCTCCCTCTCCTTCCATTGTTCCAGTTCATTAACTGACTTTGGCATCGGAGAGCCTTGCGCCGCCCAGGCCAGGGTCCTCTGACCGTTTGCTCTTCTCTTTGAGGCTTTCGAATGGTATCTAATCTTCATCAACTTGGATAAGTCCTCTAAGGCACCTCCGTTATTGTGGGTCACTATTTTCTGCACCTACAATCCCCATTGCGAATGTTTTTTTCCAACCTCAATCCTTTTCAACTCCATGCTCTAAGTTACTCCACAAAGTGACATGTCTTTCTTCACTAACTTGATTGAGGTCATGAATGGCTTCCCTCTTCTCCCGGTGCCTTCCACTAATAACACTTTGATTCGTCTCTAACTGATGATTCTTGGCCTTCTGCACTAGGGGCCTAAACCATCTCAAAACAACATTATTTGATTTCTTCTTCAATTGCAGTTCTCCCTAGATTTCCTCTAATATGCTCATTTCTAGCCTTTTCTTTTTCCCATTTTTTGAAATGGTAGCACTAGTTGGAGTTATTTATGTTTGTTTGGGATCCCAAGTTCCACAGAGATCTCCATGAACACTATCCTCTACTATGTAAATTATATCGCCAGTTTAAATAAAATGTATTAACAATTTAAATACTGTAAGAATGAAACAAAAACACACAGTTTTGAGAATTCATGGCCAGTTTTGGATGCATAAAAAGTACCAGAAAATAATATATCAGAGAATTTAATCTTTCATTTTATAAACTTAAAAACCTTGTTTGGCAACCCAAGAAAAGCAAAAAAGAAAAATATTCTTTTCTTTCAAAAAGCTCAATATTTTTCCTACAGCTCTCCCCTCTAGAAAGCTTTCTACAATATAAAAATCTCTTAGAATGTGAGCCTTAAAAAAAACAGATATCTGCTGCCTCTTTCCCTTCCTGAAGGAGTGCGCTTGTTAGGACAATGGTGGTGGTGGTGGTGGTGGTGGTGAAGGTGATGATAATAATGGTGGTGATGGTAATGGTGATGAGTGATGACGATGCTGGTGGTGGTGATGGTAGCAGTAGTGGTGGGGGCGAAGGCAATCATGATGATGGTGTGGTGGTGGTGATGGTAGCAGTAGTGGTGGGGGCGAAGGCAATCATGATGATGGTGTGGTGGTGGTGGTGGTGGTGTGGTGACGGCGGCGATGGTGACTGTAGATGATGATGATGGCGGTGACAGTGGTGACGACGACGTTAATGGTGGTGGTGGTGGTGGTGGTGATGTTCAATCTTGTTATATTATCAAGGAAAGTTTTACTACAATTGGAGTTATCCCACCATCAGACTAATTTTAGACGTGATAAATCTTATGATGGGCATAAGACTAGTTTGGGCGGAATTTTCCTTAATAATAGAACTGGGAGGAAAAGTGAATTTAAATAGTTTGGATTTCAAAGGTGAACCCCATTGATGGAGTTGAAGCGACAAAGTATGCAAGTGTTTAAAAAGGAATAATCTGATAACAAACTATGATCATAAACTTTAAAAAAAAGGTATCTTGAAAGTTTATTCAGGATATATTATAATTTATAACTATCAAGAAATTCAATTCAAAATCTGTTGCCTTATGAAAAAACTTTCAACCAGTAAAAATACTATAATATTTTCAAATTACACAAGTCTATTCCATACTATTTCATTTTAGAAGTAATTAACCAAACATGGTTTTACCTTTCGATTTACCTCTTGTGAATCAACCACATCAGAATGTCCTGTCAGAGCTGTGGAATCAGGGCAAGAGGCAAGAAACATTAATTGGTAAATCAATAAATGCATTAACCAGATATGAATAAAATTAGCAAATAGACAAAGCACATTTAGCAATTCGAATAAAGGGAAAACCAACTTTATCCAAGAGATCAGATAAAGTGCCAACTCATAACCAAGATTCTCAAATGTATTGTTCTAAAAAAGGTGCCACTAACTAATTTCTTCAATATAATGCTGGCAAAAGAACAAAAACATCGGTTGCATAAATGAATGGGAGCCCATAGTGAAAAGGGCCCACCCTTCCCAAGGCATGCAAGGAATGCTCTCTCTCTCTCTCTCTCTCTCTCTCAAAAATGGGGGTAATCAAAGCACTGAAACAGATGTATCACATAGGTGATTACGAATACAAATAAATTTTTAAAAAAATGGAAAGGAAATGAGAAAGTACCTTGCCAAGTAGAATCCTTAAAAGTCTATCTCAACAATTTTCTTTTGTGAGAAAATTAAAAAAAAAAAAAACACGGCATTTGTAACATTAAAAAGAAAAGAAAAGAAATAAATAATAGAAACAGACTGCAGAAGAAACATATATCCCTAAAAGACCATCTAACTTCTTTTTCAAATATTGAAAAATTCTAAACAATACATTACTTAGAAATATAAAAAATATTATTAAGAAGTAAAAGGAAACACTGTAAGAAGTTAAAAAAATGTATGTCTTAAATGAGAGTAAGGAAATCAAAAGGAACAAAAGTAGAATGAAAATATAGAAGCCCGGAAATACTCGAAACTATCTATTTAAAATACTAAAAATAAAAGGGATTTTTACCAAAAAAGTGTCTGTATATTCGTATTATACGAATTTAACTACAAATACGTTCAAATCCATTTTAGTGTTCGTACATTAATTTTGGACGGTTTTACCCCTCCTGTATCGAACGACATCGTTTTTTATTTTCAAAGTCCCTTCTTCTTCATAACGAGAAAGAAAGAAAGGAGAGTTTGTTTTGTTTTTGGAGTGTGAAACCCTAAATCCCTCTCTCTTTCTCTCCTCTCTCTGCTCCAACTCCGACTTCTCCCTCCCGCCATGGATTCCAGCCACGTTGCCATCCTCCGATCTGACTGCTTCGAGCACTTCCGCTGCAATCGCACCCTCTCCATGGGCATGAACCTTAACCATGTGTCCAAGCTCATCAAATGTGTCAGCAACGACGACATCATCGACGACGCCGACGCCGACACCATCACCTTCATTTTCGAAAGCCCCTGTCCCGTCGGTACTCCATCTCCTCCATCTTCTTGCATTGCTTTGTGTTTTGTTTGGATGTTTGATTTCTTGAATCATCAGAGCTTTCTTGAAATTTTAACATACAAGTTGTGAAAATTTGTATGTTTTGTCTATGTTACTGTCAGATTTGATTTGGATCATATGGTAAAGCCTATTGGACATATGTTTTGTTATCCAGCTGTGTTATCTTTCTGAAATTGTTCGTTTTTCATGGATTCATTGACCTTTTCATTAATTAGTATGTTGTTTTGAATTATTTTTTCCCTTCTTTGGATATGTTTTAGTCTTTACTTTGCAGAAATTTGGTGGTTAGGGACTCTGTCTTTGAATTGCTGATCGTTTACCATCTCTGTTGTTCTTTTAAATCCCATATACATAATCAGCAGTCTAGATTGTTTCACTCACATAATTCCTCATAAGTATATTAAACTACATAGCAAATTGAACTGTGAATTTTATGAGGGAACTCGTTTTGAATTGACATTAGTACTATGCCAGAAACATGTTTCCTGTCAAACAAAAATAGCTTGTGAATGCCACAGTAGTTTAAATGATGATTTGATGGCTAAATTTAAATCCTATCAAGTAAAAAAAATATTTGCAAGAAACATGCAAATTTTATTGGAAAGTGAAAACTGCTTCAGTATTTGTGTTTTAAATATGGCAATGGTTTGGAATATTGTATGGTGTCCATGTACAAGTGTCATTTGCTATTGCTTTTTACCCCTTTCCATATCACCTCTAGTACTTTGGAAAGCCCCCATCCGTACTCTCTCTCTCATCCATCTTCTTGCATTGCTTTGTGTTTTGTTTTGATGTTTGATTTCTTGAATCATCAGAGCTTTCTTGGAATTTAAGCGGAAAGTTGTGAAAATTTGTATGTTTTGTTGTTTTTTCAAGGTGTGGGAGATTAGAGTGTGAGAACTTGTGAAACCTATGGAGTTGTATTGCCCTGATCTGAGGATTTGTGTATTGGAGGTTTTGTTGAACAACACTACAAGAAATTGCACTTTTCCCGGCATTTTTCCCCGGCACAATAAGAAAACGCCGGGAAAAGTATAACTTTTGCCGGCGAAATACGATTTTGCGCCGGGAAAAGTATAGTTTTACCGGCGACATTTATTTGCCGGGAAAAGTATTTTTTTTAATTTTCGCCGGAAAATATCCATTTGTCCCGGCGGTTTTTTTATTTCGCCGGAAATGTCCCAGTTTTCCCGGCGTTTTTGTTTTTCGCCGGCAAAGGTTACATAATTCTCCCCAAGGCGCCGAATGCCCTTTTCTTTTCGCGCCTTGATTTGGGACTCTCCCCCTCTAATATATATGTCCCATTTTATTTCGCTCTTCCCTCTCACGCTCTGTCCCTCTATGGCCCATCCCTCTCTCGCTCATTCCCATCCTCATTCCCATCCCTCTCTTCCTCTTCCCGGAATCTCTCTCTCAGGCAGCGCCCACCCCCCTTCAACAGGTTCTCTCTGCTCCATCGCCAGATCCATCTCGACCCTCCCATCATCTTCTCCTGTCCATCGCCGGACTGTGCGTCGATTCGACTCCACGCCATCGCCCAGGTGCGTTCTCAGCCAGCGATCCCTCAGCGATCCCTTGTTCCTCCAGCGTTTATGGTCCCCTCTAAGATTCTATTTGTCACCGATTGCTCAAAGGTATGCTTTTTCGGATGGTCCCCTCCACGATTTTTCTATTTTTTTTTGTCATGTTCTGGTTGTGTGCTTTGTGCCCTTGCCATCCCTCATACTGAACATCTACTTTCCATATCATTTATTGCATTCCAAGACGGATATGCATTCAACATACAGTGGCATAGAGCAACTTAACACAGAATGCTAGTGGCTGAGACCTTCCCATCATAATGTGACATGAGAACACATGCCAAATGGAAGCAGAGAATGAGAAGTTGGTTCCGGATCTTGTGTCTCTCTCTCTCTCTCTCTCACTATGGAATAAACACCAAATCAACCTGACATGGCCATATTTAATTACAGAAAGAATTGCTGCCATATTTTTCTCCCAAAAATGTTCAAAACCCAAACTAAATGTAGTCTTTAACAACTATGACAAATCAGTAGAATATCTCTATGAGCATAGGTCAAAACTGTCAAACAAAAAATTAATTGGTGCTCTCACTATCAATCATCAGTCAAAAACCAATATCCACATCTCTAGTCTATGTGACAAGAATTTTTTACTTTGTTACATAAAATTTCATCTCTGTTCCTTGTATCGGTACTGGTTTTGTCCATGCCTACTTCTTACTTTTCTCATTGGCACATGAGTTCTGATTCAAGCTATTGGAGATGGCAGAAGTAGCTATTTCTCCATATGCTATTGCGCTTGTTTCTTGCGATATCATGGAGGCATTTTTGAAGGTGGATTTTAGTTTTTTATGTGAGACAGGGTGTTAAGCTTTGGAGTTGCTTGCATAAGAGGTTGCAGGAAATGGATGTAATCTGGTTGGGTCTCTAGCTAGTCTGGACTTAGACTAGCACTTTAAGGGGTTGAACGTGACTCCAGATAACATTTATTTGGACCTACACAAACCCAAATCTGGGCCCTGACCATATACTTAATCCAATTTCATTCTGGAGTATAATATTCGAATGGAACACCACCCCTGAAAGTTGTGGCATGTACTGCCTTGTTTTGATCATTCTTGCTTGTTATGATGCCTGGTTATGGTTGAATAGAGGATTTTTTCTTTTTTGAATATTTTCTTGACCCTTTAATAAAGGCTGAAATTAAGGCGTAGAGGAGTTTGTTGATACTCCTAATCAAATGGGAGGGCTTAACAGAGATGGTATATTGTACCATTTGCTTTGATTATTCAAATATGTGCTCAAGCCTTTGTGAATTAATCTTTTTATTTAACTGTTGACTTTCCTGCACAACATTCACGAATTTGACTTGTAAAAGCGGATATTTGAAGTGTAGTTTATGTTTAATTACTATTCTAGATTTTTACCCTTTTTTAAAAAAGAAAATCTGTTTTCATTTTTTTTTTCTTTATCGCATCTTTTCTGGAACAAAATTCCTGAATGGTTTGAACACCAGACTGTTTCATTTTAGTGCTAAATTGGAATGGTCTTCAGATTGGAATTAACAACTTTTTCTCAGGTCTGAAACAAGGTAAGAAGGCTAGAATCAAAGTTCTAATTCAATTTCTTATGCTAAGGTCGACAGATCATTGTGAACTAATTCTTGGTTGGGTAGAATCTAAGGAACAGTAGCCACAAAAGAGTCTTAATGTCTTATATGGGTTGTATGCGGGAAAGATTAACCTGCAAGCAACTAATGTACAACTGCATGGGATAGCTTATTCCCACTTGATGGGTTAGCTGATTAGCTATTTGTTCCACTGCCTATCCACATTGGATCTGTTAGAATTGAACCCAATCAAGTGCGAATTTCGTGAATGTTGTT
Organism: Litsea cubeba; assembly: GCA_012931725.1. NCBI lineage: Eukaryota > Viridiplantae > Streptophyta > Magnoliopsida > Laurales > Lauraceae > Litsea > Litsea cubeba. The sequence goes on along the minus strand of CM022951.1, from coordinate 74,471,324 downwards.
ACATAAAAATTCATCTCTGTTCAAGCTATTAGCTGAACACTCCCAATTCAACAACAGAAACCAATCCTACTAACCCCAGGCCTGAGCTGGAGTTATGTGGATCCAACCAAAAACCAGCCCCTTGCTACCACTAAAAGGTTTTGAGCTCTCATTATACCCCTCCCAGTAGGAATTAACTAACTTCAAGAAGTTAGAAAAATGATAGATTTTAAGCTTCATGAATAAATTCAGAGAGCCTTGAGAAGTCATTTAGAAATAAACCAACTTGTGAATTTCTCAATGTTTCCCCTGAAAAAGTGATAGGAGAAAAATTGTGATCCAGGAAGGTCCAATTAGGAACACACTAAACAGTCCTGTTATGGTAAATGCAACAAAAGCTCATCTGGCCTCACTCTAAAGTCAAGGTCAATTTAGAGTCAGCCTCCAATGTCAGGAGGCAATAAAAATGAATGCAGGAATAGTTACTGCCTCAAGGCATTGCATTTTCATATGTCATCACTAACAAAAACATCAACTTATAGAGAAGAGATTAGATGAAGTGTGAGACTTAAATCTAATCCAAGTGCTAATTAAAACCTATTTAAATCATAATTCATACTTATTTAATTATAATTTAAGCTTAATAATATCTTCACACAACTAATATCTACTTGCAATCTCATCGTCCTTTCATGCGATCAGTCACGTTAAATACAAATCCTGATCTCAGATGATATCTGCCTTAGTGAATTCACCGAAGCTGGTGGCCCACTATCAGATCTAGCATGATACATTCCAAAAGCATATGATTAGGATCACGCTTCGATGAATATGCGGACGAGAGATTAAAAAAAAAGAATTATGATTATCGTACAAGTGAAAAGAGGTAGGACCATAACCTGCTACATTTTCATAGATCTAACTGTACACATTTTCATTAACACAAACATCAATTCATAGATTATAGTAGGAAACTAAATCTAATGCAAATTTTATTTCATACCTATCTAAAACTTAATTTAAACAGTATTTAAATTCAAATTTAAACTTAAAGACATCTTAGCAAATCTCATGCAAATCACACCTTACAATCTAACGGGAATTAGAAAATCTTCATTACATTATTAATTTCAAGAACAAATACTTGAAAGCTGACTGCTTTTATTGGTTTTGTGATACACTTACTTAAAGAAAAAAAATCTGATACACTTACTTAAAGGAAAGAAGTGGCATTGGGTTCAGGGGGGTGCTGCTTGGAGGGAGGGTGTAGTGGAGGAAGGAGTTGGCAGCAGCGTGCAGGGGATGTGGCAGGTAAGAGAAGAGAAGAAAAGAAAGGAAAAGAAAGAGAAAGGAAGAATGAGGAGGTGAAGGTGGCGTATTGCTTGGATTGCGATATATCTGCTAGTTTCGGATCCTTTTCAATGTTCTTCATTTTATTTAACAAGTGGCTGTAGCACAGTTGGCAAGTGCTCATTGTTGCAACTATGAGATTGCGTGTGCTTAAAAACTTCTTTATTTTCTTTTATTGTTCTACCTAGACCAAATTAGCAGGTTTTTTGTGAATGCATTTAATCTGCATTGTATTCCTTCTTACAGGATCCTGGCAAGTCATTGTTCTGGAAGTGTCTTCATCTGGGACTATCAGTCTTAGGTAAGGAATGCTTATATAAATATTGACTTTATATAATTGTTAGAAGACAACGCGCACTTAATATTGATTTCTCCGAACTTAGTGAAAAACGTAGTGAAAGGCATGATTTATCAGAATGCTAAGTTTTGGTCATTTTCTCCCAAATGAAACAAAATTTTTGACTATTTATATGGATTTTCTCCCAAAGCCATGACTTCTTTTAACTGTGCACAGACTTTTCTAAAAGACCATTATAGATCATCTTGCAAATTTGTTTCCTCTGGGACTCAGAAGTTCACTTTGTTGTTGAACATCCAACTTTCCTCATGATGCTTTTTGTGGCATATAACTGATTGACAATATGTTCTTATTATCCCAGACTATGGCAAAGTCTTTTGAAGTTACTGAGTTACCAGGTACTTACTTTAATTGAAATAATTGTTTTTATTCTTGTCAAATGAGGAAGAGAAACATAGAAATTGGTCTTGTATTTTCGTCTTTTGTCTTGTATTTTATTCTTGTCAAATGAGGGGAGGCTGTACAAGGGGATGTGGTAGGGAGATGATTTAAAAGCAGAGAAGTTCCCACATTTTTTGGAGAGGCAGAATTCATATGTTTCAAAGTCTATCCTAGGATCAATCTATGATACGGTGAATTCATCTAAATTGAAAGATTTTTCATCAGAGGGTGAAGATTTATTCATTTCATTATTACACCATGTGTGCCTTCTACCAAACTCTGTTGTTGACTTGTTCCTGATGTTAAATTTTTTTGACATGTAGAGATATATCAGTTGCCTTGCTTCAGTGAAGAAGTACCAGCCGCTTGTTTGAAGAAATGGGAGCGTCATTATGATGAGTACCGGGCTGAGCTGTGCAATGCCATGTCGATTAATGATGAATCCAAGAATATAGTAACCAAACGAATATACAAGAAATATAAGCAGGTAACTCCAGAAGATGTGAACCATTAATCCAGAGTTGTGAGTTCCATATGAAAAATGCTTTTATTTTAAATAAACATCGAATTTGTGGTGAAAAATGATCAGCAGGGTGTGTGCAGGTGGTGCAGGGTGAGTGCAGGTGGTGTAGGGTGTGTGTAGGTGGTGCGAACTATTATGGATGGAAGGTAGGATCTCGTAGGATGATACTACCCCAACCATCTGATTTTGCCCTTGACAAAAGGCATCTTTCGCCGGGAAAAGTTATCTCACTTTATCTTAGGGGTGAAGAAGATCCCCTCATTCCAATGGTGAATACCACTCTGATCTGAGAAACATAGTCAGGCCACTGGACCCTATAGTGTGGTGTTTCTCTTTCACAAAAGCTACAAATAGAAAGTGCTACTATCTGTTAATAAGAAAAATGCTAACAATAGAAAAGAATAATAGAAAATTGGGATTCTTTCAGTAATTCTCAATTCGATCTACATTTCATTGTAATGAGAATCTCTCAGAATTTTAAACATAATATGAAACATAATCAATTATTATTAATTCAATCGTTAATCCTCCGCAAATATATGATAGTAGCCATGTTTTTAAGGATTCAAAACTAACATCAAATCTTGATGCAGTAAATAAAATGAAAGATTCTTTTTAATTTTGATTATGTTATTTGCTTCAAGTAGAAAAGATCTCTCATTCTGTTTCATGTTTGATGAATGTGTATTCAGTTTGGCGTTCAAAATATTGCTGTTATTGTAACTCACTATGATTTTGGGAGAAATTATATGTTTAATGTTGTGGTTTCAGGATTGTTGAAAGTGTGCCCACTGCAAGTCTGAGGATAGCAACATGTGTGACCTCCTCAGGATAAACACAGATCGTGGCGTGATGATCAGTGATGGGCAATCAAGGTTCTCCATCAAATCCTTATCCCTTATGTTGGTATCTGGATTTTAATTATATCATAGAAAGTTTCTGCCAAAGAAATTGTCAAATTTATCTCATTCATCGTGATAACAACTTCTTTTATGCTTATGGTGAATAAATATGTCCAAGCACGGTTCACTATTCAGTCATGGACAGTTGAACACCACCTATTTTTCCTCTTAAGTATCATTTCATTAATTGAATGGGAATACACATTGATAAATCTATCTTAATGATTTCTTAGAAACCACCCTCCCAGACTAGACTTTATCTGGTTTTCATTAGAACTCTAAAATGTTCTTTTGTTTATTTCTATCAAAGCATTGCTTAACTTCTCATCACAAGTTGTGACCCTAAACAAATGTGTACCAGATCTCCAAAATCAACAAATGAGATTCAGTTGTTGATGCTATTGAATTTTAAGAAAAATTGAGCAACCAGCCTAAGAATAATGCAACCTATGTTTCAGACTGTTATAACGCGAGGTACCAAACATATGATAATTAAATTTCATACCATGTAAAATTTGAAGGAAAAAAATGCAGCACTTTTCTTGTAGTCTGTGTTTCTTATTAACTTTGATGATTTAAGACTCCCATTGTGTGGAACACACTTAATGGTTTTCTCCCTTAATCTTGATTCATGCCAATTTAATATTTATGATTTTACTACCTTTGAACTAAACTTGCATTGTGAATTGGTCTTATTTTTGCAAGTGTTATCTTATTATCAGTCCATTGTTGGTTACCTGTAGTGTGGAGTAAATCCTTTAGATTGGTATGGAAGCTTGCTTCTTCCCTTCTCTTTCATCTTTCCTTCCTTTACATGATATGCTTTCACACTATGCACTATTTTCAGAAATATTCATGGCTGCTTTAATCATTCTGAATGCATTTGTGGGGTACACTAATGATGAATTGAACCCCACTCTTATGATCTCTTGAATTTTTACTCATCCCACACGAACCATCTAACTGTTACTTATGGTTGGATTGAAATATTGACTTTTACAGCTCAAAATGGTGTGATTCTGAAAGTCTTGATTGATTTCTGAATGATGCAGAGCCGTAATGTGTTTTCAAGGTTATGTGAAATAAAAATGTTATGTGAAAAGTTCATAAAAAATTGTGGCTATCCAATTTGGTGGGTTTGAAGAGATGGGTTCTTTGGGTGGAGAAGTTGTGAAGAAGAATGCAATGTGGCTGTATCCAAAGGTTTTGGGTTTCAATCCTTTTGTTTTGCGAACTTGCTTTGACTGGACTGTGTCCACTGACAGTAGCAATTGCTACAACTAGTCTGAATCATCTATACTCAATGTAGGTTGGGATGTTGCTTTTAAATGACAAAGTGCATAGTTTGGAGGAATCATCTGCAAAAGTAGCAAATATCCAGCAAGTGATCATGGCTATCAATGCACTCAGCAAGGTTTTTCTATGGGAGTGCAGAAGTGGAGTGCTTTTGGTAAAAGGTTTTTGCCATAACCTGTTATTTCAATTTTTTAGATGTAGTTATCAATGTAAGGAGCTTTTGGTAAGTTTTGGAAATCTGATTTGTGGGCTTGAGGATTATCCACAACGGCTTATTGATGTTTGACAGTATATATGGATGGAGGCTTTGTTATTGGAGATGGGTGAGACATGTTGTGTATCTGTCGAGTAGGGTTGCATGTTTGGTTTGAATTAAGTGCCTATATGTCTATGAAATATGATATGGAATACTTTTTCTGTGACATCTATAGCCTTGGAGTATTGTTGTTGCATATCATGACAGCAACAAAAACCACACTATTTATGATTTTGACAGATCATTAAATCTCCTTATGTAACGCCCCAATTCCGGATACCGAGAAAATCGTCAAAGTACCGAAATTGGCGCGCTACTTCCCGGAAAATCCGAGAACTTCCAAGATCGTAGGTTCGCAGTGAGGTCCAATTTAAAACTTTTTGAACGAATATGTAACAACAGTTATTATTGCGGAAGCGTATTATAAGCGGAAGCCATACAGAGATAGCGGAAGCATAAGGTATCATCGTATATATGTCAAATGTAGATGGGCTGAAGTCCAGCCTAAATGTATAGTGATAACAAATCAAAGTTTAATTACATATTTTTCATTACTACCCAACTCACAACAAAAGTCTCTCAAAACCCAGACAAAAGAACACTCAAACCCCTGCAGCTAGTGTCGGCTCTCCACCTTCCGGCTCGACCTCATGGTCGGCCGGCCCCCATCCGTAGTCGCCTACTACGGGCACCTCAACGAGTGCGAACGCATCGCCCTCGAACTCGGGGTCAAGACCTAAGCACCAAGAGTGGGTCAGATCTAAAGATCTGGCAAGTCACAATATGCAGATAATATAGAATGTATGCATCAAATGAGTAGAGACATGTATAAAGTGAAGAGAGTAACAAAGGTACATATGCTATGCAGTCGTGCAAGATAACCATGTAGAATCATAATAAGTATAACAGTAATAAACCTACACAATATGGCACATCCACATAAGCTGGTCACCGCGGGATATTATGCCGCGGCCCTCCCATACTGAACACAGTCGCGGTAGGGATCCTAAGCTAATGCTAGGGATTACTAACCCTGCAAAATATCATCAACATCAACCACAACGACCGGAACCGGCATCACACCGTCCGTCCCAACAGTGCTCATCATGATAGCCACACAACAAATCTCAATAGCTCCTACCAATGATGATCAGTCCAACTGGCTGAGCTTAAATCAACTCAGTGAATGTCTATGCCGACTCGGAAACAATAAAGGTCTGTGTCTGTCTAGGCTTTGCCTTGCGTGAACAAGGTCCTAACAAAAGTCCCTAAGAGGTCCAAGTACTCAATATAAACTGTGGATCATAGTCCAAGTCCAATCCCATCATTGGATCCATACCAAGGCCCACCAAATACATGGCCTGATCTATAACAGTCCATATGAGATACAAGTCCATATTCAATGACATATGATCCATTTACAACCTTAATGGGTCACAAGCCCATACAATCTAACCTCTCCATTCTAGGGTAATTCACATCCAACTTAGGCCATAAAAAGGGCCCGCCTAGCCACAGACACGGGTCAATGATCCACCCAATCAGGTTACCGGGTCACCTCTAAGTATTCCTAGGTTTAGGTCCTCCATTTTCCATTTAATTAACAGGTATGAGCAATAATAAGGGCAATAGAGTGATAATCGTAGTATGAGGGAGATGAATCTCCAAGTATACGAATCATAGGGAGATAGCAACAGTCCAACCTAGGTACATGGTCCACTTTCGGATACAGGTCCATCTCAGGTAATTCGATCTTTAAGTGAAACCATAGATGCTAAGGAATATTGTGTTTGGTGCTTAGAAGTTATGTGCATCATTTGGTAACGTATAAAGGTCGAATCATCTAAGATTACATAACCTGGACTTTAATTAGTGGGCCCCACGAGTCAAGGTTGAGCCGTACCATTGACTCGTGGCTGGCACAGTGATGGAAGTCTATTTGAATGGTCAATGGGCCCTACATATGATTGCAACAATAGAAATTAGAATCTGGGGATCGTCACTGTACACAGTGTGCTCAACCGACCTCCTGGCCTGGGCGGTCAGCTCGGCACACTGGGACCAGAGAAGGAAAAACACCCTACAGGCAAAGCCTGCTTGTCCAGGACTTCCTGTGAGTTCGGCTAACTCCCTGGCCTGGGTAGTTGGCCGTGCACACTAAGAATCCTGGCTCAAGGGAATGTCCCAGGTTCTAGTCTCCTTTGTTGAAATCCCGCCTTTTTGGAAATCCATCCCGGAGTTCGGCTAAGCAATGGAGCTCAATTGATACTCAGTTCGGCCACCCAGCTCAGCTCGGCAAAGGCCTAGCTCAGTTCGGCCACCCAACTGAGTTCAGAAAAATGCATTGAGTTCGGCTAGACATTGAGGTTGGTCAAGCCCAGCTTGGTTAAGCGCTGAGTTCGGCTAAGCTCGAAGTCCGGTCTGGCACGGAACCCGGTCTGGCGCTGAGCTCAGTAAAACACTGAGTTCGGCCGTAGCACTGAACTCGGCTTTGAGCACTGAGCTCGGCCTAGACACTTAGCTCGGCTAACGCAATCTCATCCTAACCACTATGCTCGACAGAACCCTGAGTTCGGCTAGTGTTGAATCCAGCCATCGCTGAGTTCAGCCAGCATTGAGCTCGGCAGTTGCTGAGCTGCGCTAACGCTGAGCTCGGCAACCGCTGAGCTCTGCAAGTGCTGAGCTCGGCCATCGCTGGACTCTGTCCATCTCTCCTATCAGTGTTGTGTTCTGTCGCACAGAACCCAGTTCTGCGACAGAACACAACTTCTCTTCATTAAAGCACAGGAATGGTGGTCCACCTCTGATCAGAATCCAGATCAAGTAGCACCCCATGGTCGCACAGGCCCCCCTCACATAGACGTAGGGTCCTGATCTACCAAGGGTGGTCCTACTTCGATTCCGATCACAACACAACGAGGTGGGTTCTCGTCATTCCATCTTCGGAAAACCCATCACTGCAACCCAATTCTCCTGGGTTTCTCCATAGACCATCACAGAAGCAAAATAAATCATTCCTACATCATCCACCCATCATCAACCGGCCATTGATCATCCAAATGAGGTAATCCCATCCATCAATGGCCAAAGGAACCAAACAAACATGCTCAAGGATCGATCTAAACATATATATTACAAATTGAAATTCTACTACCAATCAAAGGAAGGAAACATGCAATCTAAACTACCAGCACAGTGCACTTGCCTTGATCGATTGAAGGTAGAAGGAAAAGAAAGAAAACCACAGGGAAACCAAAAGGCAGGGTCTCGACAGTAGCTCTTATGGTGCAGGTCGATCTCAGCTGGCCTTCTGTTAAGGGATTTCTGGGGTGAGGAAGAGAAAAGAGAGATTGGAGGGGGGACGAGGGTTCGTTGGAGGGAATTAGGGAAGAAGAAGAGAGAAGAGATTGGAACTTGAGAGAAAAGGAGATGAACAGTATTTGTTAGGGCAGGGGGAGGGTTTTGTTTATATAGGTTGGGTTTTTGGGTTAGGGACAAAATTGCCCTTAGGGTTAAAATAGGATTAGGGTTAGGGTAAAGGGTATCTAGGTCTTTAGGTGACCTTCTAGAAGATTCCTTGGTGCAAACCCCTTATGGTAAAAACAAAACTCTAGCTAGGGCCTCTAACAAACTAACCAACTTCTAAGAAATAACAAAAGACACCCTATTGACTCTACTAATTACACCACTAGACTAACCCTAGGAAAATACATAACTACCCTCACTAAGTCCCATAATTAGTATAATTAAAATACTTAGGCTAATAAATAGTATTCAAATTCACAATGAGGGCCCACCAGGGGTGGGGTCTCACATTCCTCCCTCCTTTAAAACATTTGGTCCCCAAATGTAAAAAACAAAGTAGGGACATACCTGCGGTAGAAGATGTGGATAATCTCTTGCCACCTGGTCTCGTAGCTCCCAAGTAGCCTCTTCCGGAGTGTGATGCTCCCACTGAACCTTCACGAACTGGATGGTTCGGTCCCGAAGCACTTTCTCCTTGGTGTCGATGACGGCGATTGGCTTGGCGATGTAGGACGCGTCGGGCTGGATGTCGAGCGGCTGGTGATGCAGAATGTGGGTAGGATCCTCCACATACTTCCTCAACATCGAGACATGGAAGACGTCGTGCACACCTGATAGCTCTGCTGGCAGCTGAAGTCTGTAGGCGACATCTCCGATCCTGGCCTTGATCTCAAAGGGTCCGACGTATCTCCGTGCTAACTTGCCCTTCTCGCCGAATCTGAGGGTGCCTCGAGCTGGGGAAACCTTCAGGAAGACACGGTCTCCCTTCTGGAACTCGAGTGGTCTGCGCCGATTGTCTGCGTAGCTCTTCTGTCGACTGCGGCTAACCTTCAGGTTCTCCACTATCTGGTGGATCTTCTCACTGGTGTCACCGACAATAGATGGTCCATGGAAACTCCTGACACCAACTTCCTCCCAACAGACTGGGGTCTTGCACTTCCTGCCGTACAATGCCTCGAACGGTGCCATCTTGATGCTCGAGTGGTAACTGTTGTTGTAGGCAAACTCACAGAGTGGCAAGGAATCCTCCCAGTTCTCCTTGTAGTCTAGAACACAAGCTCGCAACATATCCTCCAAGGTCTGGTTGGTGCGCTCTGTCTGTCCGTCTGTCTGAGGATGATAGGCTGTGCTGAAACTCAACTTGGTACCCAAAGCTCGCTGAAGACTATCCCAAAAGTGAGAAGTGAAGCGTGGATCTCGGTCTGAAACAATCGAAGCTGGAACTCCGTGCAAAGAGACGATCTTATCCACATACAGCTTAGCAAGGACGTCGAGTCCTGCTCTCATCGACACTGGCAAGAAGTGAGCTGACTTAGTCAGTCTATCCACGATCACCCAAATGCCATCATTGCGTCTCCTGGTAGCTGGAAGTCCTGCAATAAAATCCATGGTAATATGCTCCCACTTCCACTGAGGTATCTCGAGCTGATGAAGTAGCACTGGTGGCTTCTGATGCTCGGCTTTGATCTGCTGACAGGTCAGACATCTGGACACATAGCCTGCAATCTCTTTCTTCATGTTGTTCCACCAGTAGTAGTTCCTCAGGTTTCTGTACATTTTGGTGCTGCCTGGGTGGATCGAATATCTGCTGTGGTGCGCATCTGCTAAGATCTGGTCCTTCAGCTCCTGGATATCTGGTACACACAGCCTGTCCTGGTAGTAGAGTACTCCACCAATCAGTCTGAACTCTGGCCTCTGGTCAATCTGCTCGATCACTCTGACAAGCTTAGAATCGCTGCGTTGACTGTCCTTGACCTCTCCAAGCAACTCTGGTTCCCATGCGGACATGGTAGCAAGCATAATTCTGTCGCTGAGCGGCTGAAACTGGACATCCATGTCACTGAAGACATCGGTCCACACGCCCTCTGCTGCTAGGAAACTGACTAGGGCGGTCTTCCTGCTCAAAGCATCTGCTACGACGTTCGCCTTACCCGGATGGTATTTGATAGGGAAGTCGTAGTCCTTGATGTACTCCATCCAACGCCTCTGACGGTTGTTGAGATCATGCTGAGTGAACAGGTACTGCAAACTGCGATGATCTGAATGGACTTCGAACTTCTCTCCGTAGAGGTAGTGCCGCCACATCTTCAGTGCGAACACGACTGCTGCAAGCTCCAGGTCGTGAGTAGCATACTTCTTCTCGTGTTCCTTCAGCTGGCGTGATCCATAAGCAATGACTTTGCCCTCCTGCATCAAAACACAACCAAGACCGGTCCCTGAAGCATCGGTGAAGACAACGAAACCGCCTGTACCAGAAGGTAAAGATAAGATCGGTGCTGACGTCAGTCTCTCCTTCAGCTCTTGAAAGCTGTCCTCGCATGCATCTGTCCATACGAACGGTACGTCCTTCCTCGTCAGCTTGGTCAAAGGGGCTGAAATCGAAGAGAAACTCTTGACAAATCTGCGGTAGTAGCCTGCTAAGCCAAGGAAACTCCGAACTTCTGTAACATTCTTCGGTCTCTCCCAGTTCACTACTGCCTCGATCTTCGCTGGATCCACTGCTAGGCCGTCTCTGGAGATGATATGTCCGAGGAAGACTACTTGCTCTAACCAGAACTCTCACTTGCTGAGCTTTGCGTACAGCTGGTTATCACGTAGCAACTATAGAGACGTCCTCAAATGCTGCTCGTGCTCCTCTCTGGACTTGGAGTAGACCAACACGTCGTCGATGAACACCACCGTAAAGCTGTCGAGGTACGGGGCGAAGATCTTGTTCATCAGGGCCATGAACACTGCCGGTGCATTCGTCAACCCGAACGGCATTACAAGGAACTCATAGTGCCCGTAACGAGTACGAAATGCTGTCTTCTGCACATCCTGCTCTCTGACTCGCAGCTGATGATATCCCGATCTCAGGTCCACCTTCGAAAAGTACTGTGCTCCCTGAAGCTGGTCGAAAAGCTCGTCGATCCGGGGAAGAGGATACTTGTTCTTCACTGTTGCCTGGTTCAGCTGCCTGTAGTCGATGCACATCCTCATCGATCCATCCTTCTTCTTCACGAAGAGCACAGGTGCTCCCCAAGGTGACATGCTCGGTCTGACGAAGCCCTTGTCTATCAACTCTTGCAACTGGGTCTTCAACTCTCGCAGCTCTGCAGGAGCCATGCGATAAGGAGCTCTGGAAATCGGTGCGGTGCCTGGCACAAGCTCGATGGTGAAGTCGATCTCTCTGACTGGAGGCAATCCCGGGATCTCGTCGGGAAATACATCTGGGAACTCACAGACAACTGGTATCTCCTCAACTCCCTTGGACTTCTTGTCCTCTGAGATGAATGCGATGTAGCCCTCGCAACCTGATCTCACTAGCTTCTCTGCCTTCAGTGCTGAAACCAACTTAGTGCTGGGTGGTCTCCTCTCACCCACAAACTCGATCGTGGCATCTGAACCGTCGATAGTGAGTCTGACTATCTTCTCGAAGCAATCCATCACTGCTCGATATCTTGCCAACCAATCCATCCCTAAGATAACGTCGAAGTCATGCATGGGTAACACGATCAAATCTGCAAACATAATGTACTCCCCGATCTGCACTCGGCATCTGGGGTGGTAAGTCTGACACACTACCCTCTTGCCCACGGGCGTAGACACAACTAGCGTGTAAGGCAACTCCTCTCCTACCCCACCAAGAACTAAAGCAAAAGCAGAAGACACATAGGAATGTGTCGCACCAGGATCAAACAATACTCTAGCAATCTGATCACAAATAGAAAGAGTACCTTCAACGACGTTCCCTGCAGCTTCGGCCTCCTCATGTGTGAGTGCAAATGCCTGGCCTGCGGCCTGAGGTCTCTGCTGCTGTCGCTGCTGTCCATGGGGCCTCTGGTATCGTCCCCTCTGGTAGTGCTGTCCCCTGGGCTGCTGGGGTCCACGTGCCTGCTGCGGGGCACGGTACTGCTGCTGAGGTGGCTGGGGTGCTGGTGCAATCTGCTGAACAGGTGGAGCTGGAGCTGGTGCTCTCGGTGGTGCTGGAAGCTGAAGCATCGGGGCCTGAGGCTGTCCTCCTCTGAATGGGCAAAATCTGGAGATGTGTCCTGTCTCCCCACAGTCATAGCATACTCTGGGCCCACGCTGCTGCTGCTGATGAGGCTGCCGCTGATACTGATGCTGCCTGGCCTGGCCTGCTGGCCTCTGTCCGCTGCAGACGCTCCTCTGCCCAGTAAGCTCTCCTCAAAGCCTCCTCATAAGTGTGAATCTCAATGCAAGACATGTTAAGCTGAATGTCGTCTCTCAGCCCATCGACGAACCGACGGATCCTCTCGGACTCAGGTGTGATCAGAGCCTCTGCAAAACGAGAAAGCTGGGTGAAGCGAACCTCATACTGGTAGACAGTCATGCTGCCTTGCACCAGCGCCTGAAATTCCCGCAGCTTGCGGTCTCTGACGTGAGATGGTATGAACTTCCGAAGGAAGTCCGCCCTGAATGCAGTCCAAGCGATCTCGTCTCCTATCGTCTCGAAATGACGCTGAATCGTCCTCCACCAGTCCTCCGCGACTCCCCGAAACATGTAAGCGGCCAACTGCACTCTCTGCTGACCGGTGCACTTGAAGACCTTGAAGATCTTCTCCATCCGCACAATCCACTCGTCGGCCACCAGCGGGTCATCGGCGCCAGTGAACTCAGGTGGTCCTCTTTTGAGGAACCTCTCAAATATGACGTTCGGGTCTGCCTCCCGAACGGATGCCGCTGCTGTGCCTGGCTGAGCCACTCTGTCCATGATGTCCAAGACTTGCGTCTGGAATTGGGCAAAATCCTCGGCCTGCTGCTGCTGCGCCGACGCCTGGGCCTCCTGGAAAACGAGGAAGGCCTGCAAGAACCTCTGGAAACGCTGCTCGAAGTCTGGCGAACTGCCGACTGCTGGTATCATATGTGATGGAGAACCTTCTCTAGACATCTGTCAAGAGAAAGAAATTAGGTTAGTTTAAGTCCAACACTTAGGACTACACTGATTCTACCCGATCCATCGACCCTATACGTACCCCCACACTGAGATCCTCACTACGTCCTAAAGTTTCTAGTGTATTTTATTTCCTAGAGACTTGCCCGCTCTGATACCATAAAATTGTAACGCCCCAATTCCGGATACCGAGAAAATCGTCAAAGTACCGAAATTGGCGCGCTACTTCCCGGAAAATCCGAGAACTTCCAAGATCGTAGGTCCGCAGTGAGGTCCAATTTAAAACTTTTTGAACGAATATGTAACAACAGTTATTATTGCGGAAGCGTATTATAAGCGGAAGCCATACAGAGATAGCGGAAGCATAAGGTATCATCGTATATATGTCAAATGTAGATGGGCTGAAGTCCAGCCTAAATGTATAGTGATAACAAATCAAAGTTTAATTACATATTTTTCATTACTACCCAACTCACAACAAAAGTCTCTCAAAACCCAGACAAAAGAACACTCAAACCCCTGCAGCTAGTGTCGGCTCTCCACCTTCCGGCTCGACCTCATGGTCGGCCGGCCCCCATCCGTAGTCGCCTACTACGGGCACCTCAACGAGTGCGAACGCATCGCCCTCGAACTCGGGGTCAAGACCTAAGCACCAAGAGTGGGTCAGATCTAAAGATCTGGCAAGTCACAATATGCAGATAATATAGAATGTATGCATCAAATGAGTAGAGACATGTATAAAGTGAAGAGAGTAACAAAGGTACATATGCTATGCAGTCGTGCAAGATAACCATGTAGAATCATAATAAGTATAACAGTAATAAACCTACACAATATGGCACATCCACATAAGCTGGTCACCGCGGGATATTATGCCGCGGCCCTCCCATACTGAACACAGTCGCGGTAGGGATCCTAAGCTAATGCTAGGGATTACTAACCCTGCAAAATATCATCAACATCAACCACAACGACCGGAACCGGCATCACACCGTCCGTCCCAACAGTGCTCATCATGATAGCCACACAACAAATCTCAATAGCTCCTACCAATGATGATCAGTCCAACTGGCTGAGCTTAAATCAACTCAGTGAATGTCTATGCCGACTCGGAAACAATAAAGGTCTGTGTCTGTCTAGGCTTTGCCTTGCGTGAACAAGGTCCTAACAAAAGTCCCTAAGAGGTCCAAGTACTCAATATAAACTGTGGATCATAGTCCAAGTCCAATCCCATCATTGGATCCATACCAAGGCCCACCAAATACATGGCCTGATCTATAACAGTCCATATGAGATACAAGTCCATATTCAATGACATATGATCCATTTACAACCTTAATGGGTCACAAGCCCATACAATCTAACCTCTCCATTCTAGGGTAATTCACATCCAACTTAGGCCATAAAAAGGGCCCGCCTAGCCACAGACACGGGTCAATGATCCACCCAATCAGGTTACCGGGTCACCTCTAAGTATTCCTAGGTTTAGGTCCTCCATTTTCCATTTAATTAACAGGTATGAGCAATAATAAGGGCAATAGAGTGATAATCGTAGTATGAGGGAGATGAATCTCCAAGTATACGAATCATAGGGAGATAGCAACAGTCCAACCTAGGTACATGGTCCACTTTCGGATACAGGTCCATCTCAGGTAATTCGATCTTTAAGTGAAACCATAGATGCTAAGGAATATTGTGTTTGGTGCTTAGAAGTTATGTGCATCATTTGGTAACGTATAAAGGTCGAATCATCTAAGATTACATAACCTGGACTTTAATTAGTGGGCCCCACGAGTCAAGGTTGAGCCGTACCATTGACTCGTGGCTGGCACAGTGATGGAAGTCTATTTGAATGGTCAATGGGCCCTACATATGATTGCAACAATAGAAATTAGAATCTGGGGATCGTCACTGTACACAGTGTGCTCAACCGACCTCCTGGCCTGGGCGGTCAGCTCGGCACACTGGGACCAGAGAAGGAAAAACACCCTACAGGCAAAGCCTGCTTGTCCAGGACTTCCTGTGAGTTCGGCTAACTCCCTGGCCTGGGTAGTTGGCCGTGCACACTAAGAATCCTGGCTCAAGGGAATGTCCCAGGTTCTAGTCTCCTTTGTTGAAATCCCGCCTTTTTGGAAATCCATCCCGGAGTTCGGCTAAGCAATGGAGCTCAATTGATACTCAGTTCGGCCACCCAGCTCAGCTCGGCAAAGGCCTAGCTCAGTTCGGCCACCCAACTGAGTTCAAAAAAATGCATTGAGTTCGGCTAGACATTGAGGTTGGTCAAGCCCAGCTTGGTTAAGCGCTGAGTTCGGCTAAGCTCGAAGTCCGGTCTGGCACGGAACCCGGTCTGGCGCTGAGCTCAGTAAAACACTGAGTTCGGCCGTAGCACTGAACTCGGCTTTGAGCACTGAGCTCGGCCTAGACACTTAGCTCGGCTAACGCAATCTCATCCTAACCACTATGCTCGACAGAACCCTGAGTTCGGCTAGTGTTGAATCCAGCCATCGCTGAGTTCAGCCAGCATTGAGCTCGGCAGTTGCTGAGCTGCGCTAACGCTGAGCTCGGCAACCGCTGAGCTCTGCAAGTGCTGAGCTCGGCCATCGCTGGACTCTGTCCATCTCTCCTATCAGTGTTGTGTTCTGTCGCACAGAACCCAGTTCTGCGACAGAACACAACTTCTCTTCATTAAAGCACAGGAATGGTGGTCCACCTCTGATCAGAATCCAGATCAAGTAGCACCCCATGGTCGCACAGGCCCCCCTCACATAGACGTAGGGTCCTGATCTACCAAGGGTGGTCCTACTTCGATTCCGATCACAACACAACGAGGTGGGTTCTCGTCATTCCATCTTCGGAAAACCCATCACTGCAACCCAATTCTCCTGGGTTTCTCCATAGACCATCACAGAAGCAAAATAAATCATTCCTACATCATCCACCCATCATCAACCGGCCATTGATCATCCAAATGAGGTAATCCCATCCATCAATGGCCAAAGGAACCAAACAAACATGCTCAAGGATCGATCTAAACATATATATTACAAATTGAAATTCTACTACCAATCAAAGGAAGGAAACATGCAATCTAAACTACCAGCACAGTGCACTTGCCTTGATCGATTGAAGGTAGAAGGAAAAGAAAGAAAACCACAGGGAAACCAAAAGGCAGGGTCTCGACAGTAGCTCTTATGGTGCAGGTCGATCTCAGCTGGCCTTCTGTTAAGGGATTTCTGGGGTGAGGAAGAGAAAAGAGAGATTGGAGGGGGGACGAGGGTTCGTTGGAGGGAATTAGGGAAGAAGAAGAGAGAAGAGATTGGAACTTGAGAGAAAAGGAGATGAACAGTATTTGTTAGGGCAGGGGGAGGGTTTTGTTTATATAGGTTGGGTTTTTGGGTTAGGGACAAAATTGCCCTTAGGGTTAAAATAGGATTAGGGTTAGGGTAAAGGGTATCTAGGTCTTTAGGTGACCTTCTAGAAGATTCCTTGGTGCAAACCCCTTATGGTAAAAACAAAACTCTAGCTAGGGCCTCTAACAAACTAACCAACTTCTAAGAAATAACAAAAGACACCCTATTGACTCTACTAATTACACCACTAGACTAACCCTAGGAAAATACATAACTACCCTCACTAAGTCCCATAATTAGTATAATTAAAATACTTAGGCTAATAAATAGTATTCAAATTCACAATGAGGGCCCACCAGGGGTGGGGTCTCACACCTTAGATATGTGAGTAGCTAAAGAAATTTACTTTTAACTTGTTTAATTATTCTAAATACTTGTTTTGTACACAATTTTCCCATGAATTATGATGTGAATTGAATCAATATGATCATTGAGCTGATGCATCCATCATTAGGCAATTAATCTATCGCATTTGAACTTAGAAGGGATGTTCATCTGGCTCTCCTTTGTGTTCAAGAAAGCCCATCGGATAGGCCATCTATGTTGGATGTTGTTTCTATGCTTACAAATGAAGCTATCACCCTTCCTATTGAAATGGTGAATGGGTGTAGAGTTACACACAACTGGAATGGGCCCAACATGATACATGGGATGTTACTTATACTTGTCATCAGATTTATTATTTAGAGTTACTTATACTTGTCTTCAGATTTATGCATGGTTTTACTTATACATGCCTGTTACTTGTACTTGGAATGGGCACAACATGCAATGATAGCCCTGTGCTCTTCGCAATGATAGCTATGTGCTCCACTTGATCTTGCCATGTAAAGTAGGTCCTACATCAAGTGCATTGAAGGTTGAAAAGGTTCTTGATTCGACATATGACATGATTGGTGGTCTTGACTAGCAAATTAAAGAGATACAAGAGGTTTGTGGGCTTTTAAGATCTTGTTTCAGGCTTTATATGCCACCATATTCCTATGATAATATGATATGCATCAGTGTTCATCTTTTTTTTTTTTTCTTCTTTTATTTTAGCCTAGTATGTTTGAGTAGTTGCAACTAAGCAAACATCCTGATTGTTTGAGAGTCTTGGAATAGCTCAACCAAAGGTACAAATCTTAGTTACCATCTTTTTGTAATTTTCACTATTAATGTGCATTGGGATTAAAAATAATGTGAATTGGAAATTAATTTCTTTTGCTGAACTGATCAGGAGTCTTGCTTTATGGGCCACCTGGTACCGAAAAATAGATATAAGCAAGAGTTGTGGCTCATCATACTGATTGCACCGTTTTCTTTGCTTTTCTTTTGTTCTCAGTATAGAACCACATCTTGTGATTCCCCTTTCATGACATTAAGAGGCTTCCTGCTCTCGCCTCTCACAAAGATAATGCAGGTTCTGTTTGATGCCCCTCCATCCACTTTTTCCGTAAATGAATTGTATCCCATCTACATGCATATGGAAAGACCCACACCAATTTGATATTGAGTTCTAAAAAACCACCCTCTTGATCTGTTTTGTTCATTTGCAATTTGCATGATACTCTTGGACTGGTTATCTAAGGGTCTTTTTGGATGATGAGAAGAAGTTGATTAATTGATGGAGAAATGGAGAAAGTTGTCCTCTCTTCAAATCTGTACTATGGAAAATTTGTTAGCGAATCTAGGTTCGGTTGATTTGCAATTTTCTAGTGGTAGATGTCTGTTTTGCATAATTTTTTTTAGCCATTTGTGGGTATATTTTCTTCTTACTTTTTGATTTTTTTTCCTTTGATGATATAATTTAGACAAGCAATTCAATCAGTAACCTGTTATTGGGAATGGATATGCTGTTATTGGTTTTTATGACACATTGTCATAGTTTAACTGATTATGACATTGTGTTCAGTTTTTGGTAAGTTAGCTTTGATCATTTTGTGGTTTTTGGGGTCTAAGAGATCTTTTATTAAGACTTGAATGTGTATTTCACTGTCAGGTACTTGGATCAGCTGGGCATGGCATCAATTTATGATACCAAGACTTATTGCAGACAAAGCTTAGTTGGACGAAACTATGGTCTTCTCAACACTATCACATTCAAACCAAATCCTGAATGAGAAATTTAAAGTGACATGTACCTTATTAAAGTGACATATACTTCTATTCTTATGAATACAATCTAAAGATGGTTTAATTATGGATTGCATGAAATTAAAATCTGTATCATTTGAATTGATTGGTTTATGAGCAATATCTATGGCTTCACTTAAATGAGTGCTTTATGGTAAGGAAGGTTGGGAGAAATCGAGCCAGTACACAATTACTAAGACAACATGCAAGATGTGTTCCATTTTTCATGTTCAAGAGCTAAATTACAGTGTTAATATAATTGAAGTCATTGCCATTTGGTTGTTTGACAAAAAAAAATGGATGAGAAGCCTATAAATAATGGTAACTATATTGTTTTAATTTTTTTTTGAAAATACAATTCTGGGTGAAATTCGTGAGTTTTTCTCATTGTTTACATATCTCATTATAAAGTCATTGCTAGTTGGTCGTTGCACACAAAAAATGGACCAAGAACCTATAAATAATAGTAACGATTTCGTTATCAAAAAATTATGAAAATCAATTTTTGGATGAGATTTGTTAGTCTTTCTCCTTGTTTATGCTTCTCAATATAAAGTCATTGTCATTTGGTTGTTCAACACAAAAAATGGATGAAGAATCTATAAGTAATGGTAACGATATCGTTACCAATATTTATAGTATATTCGTCGATTTTTTGTGACAGACAACCAAATTACAATGCCTTTATACTGAGAAGCATAAACAAGGACACAAGCCCATTTTATGAGATCCTACATGAAAAAAAATTGCAATTCTAGACAAGTTTCTAAAAATTTGATGTATGATATCAAATTCTAAGTGTGAAAACTATTGTGGACAGACGTGTTTTCATTGGTCTGTACGACTGGCTTACATTAGGGGTTCGAACCTTCACTTCGTTGGTCTCCTGGGCCAAATTCGTTATGCTTTCTCAATATTCATGCATCTCAGTTTATAGACATTGCGAATTGGATGTTAGACACAAAAAATGGGCGCAAAAGCTATAAAAAGGTGCTAGATAGACCAAAGGTTCGTATCAACCAACCCCTTACATAATAGTAGCAACTCATTATAAAGTCATTGTCATTTGGAGCCTTTCTCATTGTTTATGCACCCCATTATAAAATCATTGTCATGATAAACGAGCTCACATCTCTCACAAACCATAAAAAAACACGACTAGGAAACAAAAAAAGGGGATAAATCAGTATAGTAAGGTAAAATCATAGACCTAACATGATATGAACTTGAATTCCTACTCATCCAAACTTGAATTTTGTGCTTGACATTATTTTTTTATAACGATATCGTTACCATCATTTATAATTTCTTCATCCATTTTTTGTGTCAAACAAGAAAATAATGGCGACTTTATATTGAGATGCATAAACAATAAGAAACACTCACGATTTCACTCAAAATCTAGTTTTCAAAAATTCTCTGATAACGATATCGTTACAATGATTTATATGTTCGTCGCCCGTTTTTCGTCTCCAACAATAAAATGACAATGACTTTATAATGGGGTGCATAAACAATGAGAAAGGCTCACGGATTTGGCTCAGAACTTCACTTTCCTTTCTCATTGTTCAGTTATTTGACACCACTTAGCTGCAACTGTTCGATACCTACGCATTGAACCAGCTCTTTTTGCCTAGATAACATTTAAACCATGATGAAATCAAAATAGTCTCATACTCCCATTGTTCAGTTCTGATAAATAATCATCACACATTTAAATAATGTTTCTCAAATCAACTCTCTTTTCCCATCTTAAATTGTCCTTGTTAGGGATGCTTAAAGAGATTTCAAGTAAGAAGATTTATAATCTAAGTGCATTGTACAATATGCTAAGCTCAGATTCATACTTGTAAAGGGTGTATTCATTAACGATTCACACTTTAACTTAATATCAAAAGTCAAGTATCATAAAAAATAATTTGGATCCTATCTCTACATGATAAACGAGCTCACATCTCTCACCAACCATAAAAAACATGACTAGGAAACAAGGAAAGGGGATAAATCAGCGTAGTAAGGTAAAATCATAGGCCTAACAATATATGAACTTGAATTCCTACTCATACGAACTTGAATTTGTGCCCGACATTATTTTTTGATAACGATATCGTTACCATCAGTTATAATTTCTTCATCCATTTTTTGTGTCCAACAAGAAAATAATGGTGACTTTATATTGAGAGCATAAGCAATAAGAAAGACTCACGATTTCATTCAAAATATAGTTTTCAAAAATTTTCTGATAACGATATCGTTACAATTATTTACAGGTTCTTTGCCCATATTTTGTCTCCAACATTAAAATGACAATGACTTTATAATGGGGTTCATAAACAGGGGGAAAGGCTCACGGATTTGGCTCATAAATGCATTTTTCTAATAGGTATAGTTTGAACCGTCGGGCTCCCTGGAATTTGGTCCATGAAGGCGGTCAAGTGAAGGTTCGAACCCTCACAATGAGCGTTCGAACCTTCGGGCTCTCTGGAATTTGGCACATTGAGGTAGTAACTTGAAGGTTCCAATATTTATGGGTCTCCATAGTTCTATTGAAGCATAGAGGTTACTCATTCCAATGCTATATACAATATGAACAATTAGAACATTCAAAACATAGCAGAAAATGGACATATACATTCATTACTATATACACTTCTATAAGGATTTCTTAGACTCTCCCCAATTAGAAGATACTTTAGTAGTATAGAACCAGTTTGGACAGAAACTCTCTTTCATGAACCCACTTGGTTGAAAAAGTGCGCGAGTGCAAAACTATCAAAACGAGATTTTTTCCTTCCAAAAAAATGCAGATTTAGAGTGTACCATATGGTCTTTTAAACCCCAAAATTTCAGCTAGAAACTACATCGGGAAGTGGACTAACCAGCCCCCCAAACAGGGGTACTCGGACATGTTTTCAAGAAAACAGCAGATCTGAACCCACTTGGTTGAAAAAGTGCGCGACTGTAAAACTAACCAAACACGATTGTTTCCATCCAAAGAAATTCAAATTTAGAGTGTCCCATATGGTCTTTGAAACCCCAGAATTTCAACCAGAAACGCAATCAGGAAGTGGACTAACCAGCCCCCTAAACAGGGGTACTCGGACATGTTTTCAAGAAAACAGCAGATCTGAACCCACCTGGTTGAAAAAGTGCGCGAGTGAAAAACTAACCAAACGCGATTGTTTCCGTCCAAAAAAATGCAGATTTAGAGTGTGCCATATGGTCTTTGAAACCCCAAATTATCAGCCAGAAACTCCATACGGAAGTGGACTAACCAACCCCCAAAACAGGGGTACTCGGATATGTTTTCAAAAAAAAAAAAAGTGTTGGCGAATCCCAAAGGTTCGAACCCTTACAGTAAGGGTTTGAACCTTTGGGATGTAACCCTTTTGGGCCAAATACCAGAGACCACTGAGGTTCGAACCCTTCAGTAAGGGTTCGAACCTTTTGGATTCGCCAACACTTTTTTTTTTTTTTTTTGAAAACATGTCCGAGTACCCCTGTTTAGGGGGCTGGTTAGTCCACTTCCCGATGGAGTTTGTGGTTGAAATTCTGGGGTTTCAAAGACCATATGGCACACTCTAAATCTGCTTTTTTTTTTTACGAAAACAATAGCGTTTAGTTAGTTTTGCACTCGCGCACTTTTTCAACCAAGTGGGTTCAGATCTGCCGTTTTCTTGAAAACATGTCCGAGTACCCCTGTTTAGGGTTCGAACCTTTATGATTCTCAATATAAAGTCATTGTCATTTGGTTGTTCGACACAAAAAATGGATGAAGAATCTATAAATAATGGTAACGATATCGTTATAAAAAAATTTTGAAAACTAGATTTTGAGTGAAATCGTGAGTCTTTCTTATTGTTTATGCATCTCAATATAAAGTCACCATTATTTTCTTATTGGACACAAAAAATGGATGAAGAAATTATAAATTTTGGTAACGATATCGTTATCAAAAAACAATGTTGGGCACAAAATTTAACTTCGTATGTGTAAGAACTCAAGTTCTACAAGATCCCCCCCCCCCCCCCCCTAAAAACAATCTATAGATCATCCCCATCTGTAATTATTGAAGATTTTGGTTCTTTACTATGTTCACCGTGTGAAGATTCAGGCGCTTGCACTTATTGCCAGTTTTCAGTTCCTAAAGCAGATTCAGTTAGTTTCTCTTTTAACTGATCATATCTAGCACAATTTAGCAATGGAAATAATCATATCATAGCCCCCGTCACATCTATCCAAAATAAAACATCAATCCATCCATTCAAATCACATTGAGAAGAAAAAGTCAATCCATAACCATCCATCCTCCATTTCAATTCAACTGAATAATCTGTAACATGTAAAAAGAAAAGGCAAAAAACAAGTCCCATTCATTCAACAACCAATTACATAAAAGCATTCTTAAAACCAAACTTGGCAGGAAAAAAAATAAAAAACACATTCAGATTCCATAAATAAAAGACAGAAGAATCATGCAAAGAGTTGACAAGTTCTGTCTTTTTTGTTGGGAGAGGCCCTCCAATAAATGAATCTTAGCCCATTCTCTATCTTTACTTCCATGACAAAATTTCCTCTCTTCTTTCCTTCTTCCTATCCTTGCTTTAGTGCTTCCCCGAATCCCTCAACTTCTCCTTGTATTTTAAATGATTGACCCTTTAATTGATTTTTGAGAAGTCTCTTGACATTTTCATCTGGTAGGGGTACATATATTCTCTTCACCTGGATATAACAGCAAACAAGTATAGCTAAAATTAGTTGGTGCAGTACAACAGATTAACAAGCAAAAAATAAAATAGCGAATGGGGTATAGCATTAATCACATTTGAAGACACCAGAATATGCAAAATAAATTCGAACATCTAACCATGGTGCCTGATTCAATACTCATGTCCATGATTGGAAGGTAATAGTTAAGGCTTCTCCTCATTATAAAAACCAAATGCGACCTTCAATTAGGGCCTCTCTATTTGCAAGGTATGCCTGAGAATTCATTAAGGATGGGTATACAAAATCCTTTATAGCTGTCCCATCCTGAGTTAGCAAATTCCCAAGCATTCTGTAAGCTGAATTTGAAGAAATCTACAAGCCAAAAGGGGAAATCCAGCCAAATGCTAAGAGAACAGCAACACTGTAAAATGTTCCCAACATATGACATTCCTCCAACCAATCAGAAATTCATGAAGTCGTGTGGAATTCCATATGTTGGGAATTTCTTACAGCAGTGTGTGTTGCATCACAACATCCGAAATTTCATATTCTATTAGTGAAATTCCGAATATTTTGATTTGTGAATTATCACTTTTGGCCTTTAACCAAAACCCAGCTTTAAATGGACTAAGTTTTACTTGAGCATTTAGGAATCGTGCTAGGGGCTAGTATAAAGAGATTTTATTTATACCCTCCTCCCAGCAGAAATTCTCAAACAAGCGGGTCCTTGCTTTGAATGAGTCAATAGATAGACATTACACAACAATATAACAGTAAGGAAATGAATAAAAGCAGGGAAATGTTACTTCATTGAAATGTCAATTGAAATGTGGCTACCCCTAAGTAGGTTCTCCCTGAAAACAGGGTCTTGGTTTCACCACACCTCCAAATATGGATAAATCATCACTAGCAAATGGGCATAAAGGGAAGTTACAAAGGGTTAGAAAAACATAAAATAACTTATTACAAGTGTTTGCACTTCTGCTACGACACTAATTTCGAGGGTTTAATCAGTTGATTTATTTAGTTGAAAATAATAATCACAGAATAAACTGGTAAAGATATACAAGTGCTAAGAAGACCGTATGCATCATATGAATGTTCAACTCCAACTAGCTTCACCCTGTAATAACAGGAACTTAAGACAAAAACACGAAATACAATTCAAAAATTCAAGGTGACAAAGGTAGCAAATATTATTTTAGGGAAAATAATGTTATGTACAAAATGTCTATTCGGCAGCACTATAAATTGCAAAGCAAATTCCAAAAAGGCTAAATTAAAGCACATTCCCAGCCATTTTCTCAAAGTACTATAAACAAATGAATCCTTGGAAACAAAAATAGTAGATCAATTTCATTAGAAAGAAAAATAGGTAAATACAAACCAAAGAAATAGGAATAGAAGATAAATAATGCCTCAGTTAGATCCATTGATGCCATGTGAAGTGTGGCTACACCAAGTAGGTTCTCCCTGAAAATAGGGTCTTGGTTTCACCCCACGTCCAAATATGGATAAATCAACATGGGAAGATAAAAAAAAAACACTCAAGTACAAGAGGTAATAAAATAGGAAAAATCACAAAACAATGAAATGGTAAAAGATATTTATTTAAAAGATCCATTGGAGTTATATGAATGTTAACTCCAACTAGCTTCAACTTAATAACAGGGACTAGGACTTGAAGCCTCTATACATATGAACATCAGAAATGAAGCCAACACAACAATACCAAGATTTGATAGTCCGAAGCTGATGCTAGTTTAGAGAGGCCCAGCTGGAGAATAACTAACCAGCTGCAGCTCCCAAATCTAAAGCAAACCTAATGGCTAAAAAGTTTAGCACCCGAATCCAATAAGACACCCTCCCAGCCATGCTCTCAAAAAATAATATAAACTGAATAAATCCATATAAACTAAAATAATTAATAGTAATTTCATTTATTTAAAATGACAATGGACAAATACAAAATGACTAAGAATAAATGCCTCAGATAGATCCATTAATGTCATGTGAAATGTGGCTACCCCAAGTAGGTTCTCCCTGAAAACAGGGTCTTGGGTTCACTACACCTCCAAAACTAAGATAAATCATCAGTGGCAAATAAAACCAAATGAATTAGAAGTTACAAAAAAAAAATACAGATCAACCAAACCCACAAACCTGAAAGATTTAGTTGAAAAACATAATCATCAAACAAGTGATATTACAAACAAACTAATTCTTAATAATTTGGAAACTCCACATGATCATAAGGAATTAGCAACTCTCAAGTACCTTCTCCTGTAAAAGCAGGAAATTGAAGAACAAATGTCCCATTATTAGGAAAAAAGCCACTCCTTCCAATACCAAGAAATGCTCATTAGATAAGATCAAAATAAATTTTAATCCTGGGAAGAAGAAACTAACTTATATAAAGTTATTGGAACTATAAATGGAAGAACTATTCACAACAATGGTATGGCTCAGAGATATATATATATATAAGCTTATCTCTATCAAGAACTGAAGCAGAACTGGCATTTGAAACATTAGTAAATCATCACTGCCAAAATAACATTTCTTTACATGGTAGGATTTACACACAGATTAAAAAAAGAACAGAGTTTTCAAATGGGCCTTTTCTACTGATTTGTTATGAGCACATTAGCTCAAAAAGCCAATCCATATCAGAAACAATGGTTTTCGTAAGAAAATATATATTCATACAAAGGACCAAATAAAAAAGAGAATGGGAATTTTGAGGAAGATAGAAATGCAAATATGAAATCAAGATAGAGAAACACTAGCATTGGCTCATATTAAGAAATTCAACCATTTAGTTATTTTATGCTCACAGATTACTCTCAGAAGCGCGGATAACTTATAATCATCGCCAAAAAACATCACCCTTGGATCTTGCACTTTGATCCATGAAAGAAGTTTCTAAAAAGAAAAGAAAACAGGAAAAGGTGAAGATTTTAGAGGGTACCTTCAGATCGTATGGGTTTCTTTGGGTTTTTCAGTTTTAGCTATGGCAGACGATTTTAGAGGCAAAGCTATTGAAAGAAAGCAAAAGCCTCCACGTGAACCCTGCCTTACTTCAGTATCTGCCTCCATGACTGGGCTCTTTCGGTACCTTATTCTTCCGAAAGAACTAATGGTGAGGAGAGGCAAAACCCTCAAATACAAGAGCAACAAACAGAAACAAACCCAATAACTAAAGGTGAGGAGAGGCAAAAACCCTCAAATACAAGGGCAACAAACAGAAACAAACCCAAACATGAGAAAAAAGAGCAAAAACAGGAATAGAAGATTAGAGATCGAGAGAATCCATCGATTGTAGCCATTGCTTTGACACAGATCAGCCACGAGAAAAATATCGAATGCTAAACTCCAAGTAGAAAGATGAACAACATACCTGACGATCCAATCGATGATGTCTCTCTCTCTAAACAGATTTAGGGAGTTATTCGACCTTCAAATAGGCAGGATGAGGGTAAGAGAGAGGAGGAAGTAGAGGAGAAAGAGAGAATAGGCGGGAGAGGAGAAAGTTGGGGAAGAGAAGAAGAACAAAATCATTCGATAGAGGTGCTAGGCTTATAATTCCATGACGATGTCGTTCGCACAGCAAGGGGTAAAAGCGTCCAAAGATGCTGTACGAACACCAAAATAGATATATTGATGTATTTCTGTTTAAAATGGGCGTATACCTATTTTACAACACTTTTTTGGTAAAAAGCCCTTTTTAGTTTTGTTGATTTTACAATGATATTATTTTTTCAGCTAAGTACACCGATGATAAGTATATTAATATCAATGTGAATGGATCTTCAATAGGCAACACCGGTCTGAGTGACTCTACACCCATTTTAGATGCACCACCGGGATCTTCAAATCCTCTGCGGACCCAACCTTATACAGAACTGTATAGTGTATATGACTCTTTGAGCCTTTTAATTTTAGGGAATTTTACCAAAAAAGTGTCGGTACAGTCATTTTATACAGATTTAGTGTCAAATACACGTATATGACCATTATAGTGTTCGTACGGTGATTTTTTACTATTGTACCCCTCCTCCTTTCGAACGACATCGTCATCTATTTTCCCTTTTCTTACTTCTTTCTTCCTCATTCCCGGCAGAGCTCCAGCCCTTCTCCCGCGTCTTCCTCTCTCCTTACTTCGGCTCCCAGCTCTCTTTCCCTTCTTCCTCTCCGGCTTGGCCGATCCCTGCTCTCTATTTACCCCTTCCTCTCCGGCTTCGACCATCACCATCAGAACTATCCAATCAATGTCCAGGAATCAAATTGCCGCACCATCATATGAATAAATTGAGGGCCCAGATGATTGAGATGCTGATGATCGTTCTAGCTCGTGAACTTTTACGCTCAGGTTTCTTAATGTATGTTTTTTTATGTCATCTCCTGCTATTTATTCCAGCACCCCACCTCAATCTATTCCCATTCAGTTGTCTAATAGTGGAGAAAAATATAAGTATTGGATGTAATGAAAAAGGGAATGTCTGAAAAGTACATTCTTGCACAGACATCTAATCTTTTGTGAGATAAGTGGTTTTATTCTCTTTGTTCCTCTTCAGTGTCTGGCAACTCTACATCCGTCTCTTGTCGGCGGAGTTGTTGGAGAAGATCTTGCATATGAAAGAGTGTTTCTGTAGCCAATAAAGGTGAGAACTTGCTTAACATAACCGTTTTGGTTTTTTTGCAACAAATTTAGACTGTGTTATGTCAGTTTTTTCTCTCTCGTCCTTGTTGCTGAGAATGTCTTTCAACAAATTTGCTGTTGAGTTCTGTCATTTTTTTTCTTTTCACTTCACGTTCATATTGCATGTTGGGTTGTCAGCAAATATCCATGTGTGAGAATTGTCTGATACTATGTCCATTCTTACTGGAACTGTATGCGCATTTAATGGTTAGTTTTTTTAAACTAAATGAAAAGCTTGATAGACTATATTGTGCAAGCCCCTATTGCTCCTGCCGAAGTTTAAGTAATGGTGCCGAGTCTTGCACTTTGCAGGGAAAAAAAATATATATATATATTAAGTATTGCAATCTTGATGCCTCAAACATCAAACAGAATCTGCCAAATGTTGATGCAGCTTGTATACATTGTACCTATTTTAGCATAAGTCCCAGTTAAGTAATGATGCTGCATTGAATTCGTCCAATGGCAATTCTGCTTTTGATATATGATGATATGCATCTGCTTTTTCATTGAAAGAATAGGAAACGACAGAGGTCTTTGTTCAGGTCAAGAAGGCAAAAGGAAAAGTGTTATGTTTTGAAATTCATGTCTTCTCAGCCACCTTCGAAGTGATCAAAGCTCTAAATCACTGTGAGGAATGGTCACTGATTCTGTTAATTTGGATTGGTTTTTTTTTTTTTTTTTTGGTTTTTTTCTTCGGGAATTGCTTATCTGTATATAGCTTACATTAATTTTGTTCCTACAATTTTTATTGTGTATGTGCATTTCATCTACTTAAAATGCACTGTTCTCATGATTATTTTGAGTGGACGGGTACCGTTCCGGACTTCAAAGCCTTTATTTTAACAGCACACAATCTTTATGATTGTTTTGATTTTTTTATTTTGTGCAAGACTACATATATGCCTTTAGTTGTCTTTCACATTCATCTTTTGAAAGAAATTTACAATGAATTTGACTATAATAGTTTTTTATCCAACTGCTCATATTGCGTGCTCCTATTTCCAGTGGCTAGACATTGACCTTACCCAATCCGGTTATTTCCTTTTGTCCACCCTCTTACCCATCGTTGCCAAGGTTCTTTTTTGGTCCCCCTCAATATATTCACTTTTTTTATGTACAAATATTCTCGACAGTCATTTACATAGAATGTAGTGATTTCTTTCCCAATAAATAATTATGTGTAGAATATGGTCATAGATTTCCAAAAACCAATATTTTTCAACCAATTTTTCGGGTTTGGTCAGCGAATTACTAATGGCCCTTTTACCTAGTTGATAATATTAGACTCCAATAATATGGACTAACAATCAAGTTATAGCAAGACGTTAAGATTGCTGGAGAGAACGAATTTGTTAGCACACTCATTTGTATTTTGGTCATATAATTGAGGTTGGAATCAATATATGTGTGAAGTCCGTAAGTCTTTCTTCATATTTTAAGCACCCAAATATATAACCATTATCCTTTTGTTGTAGGCTGCAAAAAGTTTGTTGTGTATCTATAAATTACTGAAACGATATCGTTATCAGAAAAAGTGAAATAAATAGTCCTTCTCATTGTTCATCCATTGGAATATAAAACCAGAAATGTTTTGTTGACGGATACCAAAATTGGAAGAAGAAAATAACAAATATGGTAACGATATCGTTATCAAATAACAATTTCCCATCGTTGCCAAGGTTCTTTTTTGGTCCCCCTCAATATATTCACTCTTTTTTTGTACAAATATTCTCGACAGTCATTTACATAGAATGTAGTGATTTCTTTCCCAATAAATAATTATGTGTAGAATATGGTCATAGATTTCCAAAAACCTAACATTTTTCAACCAATTTTTCGGGTTTGGTCAGCGAATTACTAATGGCCCTTTTACCTAGTTGATAATATTATACTCCAATAATATGTGGATAACAATCAAGTTATAGCAAGACGTTAAGATTGCTGGAGAGAACGAATTTGTTAGCACACTCATTTGTATTTTGGTCATATAATTGAGGTTGGAATCAATATATGTGTGAAGTCCGTAAGTCTTTCTTCATATTTTAAGCACCCAAATATATAACCATTATACTTTTGTTGTAGGCTGAAAAAAGTTTGTTGTGTATCTATAAATTACTGAAACGATATCGTTATCAGAAAAAGTGAAATAAATAGTCCTTCTCATTGTTCATCCATTGGAATATAAAACCAGAAATGTTTTGTTGACGGATACCACAATTGGAAGAAGAAAATAACAAATATGGTAACGATATCGTTATCAAATAACAATTTCCTTTAGCTCAAAATTGAGTGAAATCAAGAATCGTCCTCATCGTTTATGCAGCTCAATATAAAGTGACACCTGCTGTATTGTTGAAAACAACGATTAGATGAGGAAAATAAAGAGTGATATCATTATCAAAGAACAATTTCTTTTTTGTCAATAAGCTAAGTTCATGTAAATGGTGAGTGTCTCTCATTGGTTATGTATTTCAATATTAAGTTAGCAGTGTTTCGTTCATATGAGTTTTGGTAAGCTAATTACTAATGGGTGTTTTCCCCCAAGCGGTGTTTTCATATTGAAATTCTTCGCAGTAACATACAAGCATTCCACCACCGTTTATGCATCTCGGTATAAAGGCTGGATTTTTTTTAGATTGTTGGATACCATAATATGGATGAAGAAAATAAAAATTATAGCAGCGATATCGTTATCATATGATATTTCCCATAATTCACATTGGTCGAACTTTACTGGCCTTGTGACTCCCTTCTCGTTGTTCGTTATCATATGAATTTTCCCATAATTCACGTTGGTCGAACTTGACTGGCTTTGTGACTCCCTTCTCGTTGTTTTTGCATCTAAGTTTAAATTCGGCAAAATTCTGTTTGACAAAAAAATAATAATAATAATTTTTACTACTGACAAAATGTGTTTTAGTCAATAGCATTGGTTTTGGTTTATTAGTCCTTCCATCGTAAGTTACTTAATACTGTTTCGTTTCTCCAAATCGTATACGCATCTTTTAACAGAGTCGCCTGTGATGGGACTATTACGAGTGAATTATGGTGGTGCCACTTATGAATATGCTAAACTGTGTTGGATTAGTGCACTTACGATTAATCTTGCATGCGTCTGCCAATTTAGTTAGATAGTAGTTTTGCTTATCAAGACTATATGCCTGCACTTATGATAACCCGGTCAAATTACTGCCAATTTAGTTAGATAGCCATTAGTTTTGCTTATCAAGACTATGTGCCTGCAGCATAATGTCCGATCGTGATTTACTAGTCATCCTCCATTCCGGTGGACAATTTGTTTGGGATAATGGAAGTCCAACTTACAATGGAGGTTGTCCAAAGATGGTGTTCTTGCAGAGATCCATAACGTTCTCACAATTGGTCCAAAAAGTCCGCGATCTCTCTAATGGTTACGAGCTAGGACATGTCCCATATATACAATACCTTCATCAGAATGGGAAAGTTTGCACTTTAGTTGGCATAACAAACGATGAGGATGTAGAGATTATGTTCAGAGCATCTGTGGTTGATGCAAGTGCAGTGTATCTATACATCCAACCAAATGCGGTTCATACAATAGATCACCAAAGTAATGAACATAGGTATGCCATTATTAGACTTGTTAACTGCAACAGTGCTTCATAATACTAAGCATCTAATTTTATTTATATGCAGAATGGGAACTACTAAAGTTGTTCGGTCTAGTAGTCCGACTTCATTTCTTGGGAAAAGGTCAGCACTGTGTTTGTTTGTAGTTATATGTTATCCTAAAGGGTCACTAATTGTATTCTTATAAATAACATTTATTCCTTTTCGTTTGTAGGGATGCATCCGGACATGTTCTTTACCAACAAGACAGAACATGCGACGTGAATATCAACGAGGATGCAAATTTTAATATAACACTACCATCTCCGAAGTTTGTTATTGATTTATTTATTACCATCATTTTTATTTTATTTTTTTGTCATTTCGTTTCCATATATTTGCTTTCATCTGTACGTTGTAATTTTGAAATTCCACATCCGTGGGAATGCGTTGGACTGACTCTGAAAAGCAGCCTGTTGTTAATGATTTAGTCTAGCTAGATATGTCCTCATTGTCAATGATTTGCTCTTATTATTTTTTGATATAATCAGGTGTCATTCCATTCTGTCAATATCAATATTTTTAATGATCGCGTTTATTTATCTTGCAGTTTTAACCAAACGATGAAAGGATGTGACCTGGCAGCAATAACTGCCAACGTCTTCAGAGAATCGCGTTTGGATCATTCATGTCCTTCTGTACACCTTGGCAATGATAGTGATATGTTGTTTCCATCTGGATGCTATACGTGCAGCTCAGAAGAAAATGGATTCGTCGAGATGGATGTTGGGATGGATATCAACCATGACAGTCTAGATGATCTGCATGTGAATACAGAACCTCATCAAGAAGGATGCCACCCCTGCCTCCGAGATGGAGATGAAAATCCAG
Source organism: Litsea cubeba (assembly GCA_012931725.1). Taxonomy (NCBI): domain Eukaryota; kingdom Viridiplantae; phylum Streptophyta; class Magnoliopsida; order Laurales; family Lauraceae; genus Litsea; species Litsea cubeba. The sequence continues at coordinate 74,438,441 of CM022951.1, read as the reverse complement.
CTGCAAAGGATGATGTTGGCCCGGTGATTGATATTGACAATCTTGATGCACAAGGACCAGCAGGATACGGCCAGGGAATTCCCAGTCATATTGAATTTAGAATGGATAAAATACATCCGCAGGGCGCCTCATTCCAAAACAGACCATTGAACGACTCCGATGCCGATTATGTTGATATAGATGTCATCGTACCGGGGACTGTACAGTTTGATCCAGAATTGAACAAGCCAAAAGTTATTATCGACACCATGCAGGGAGCGGATGATTTACACATCCATATGCCACCCCATGATGATTCGCCGCACGAGATGTGGAAGGGTAGGGTGTTTATTAGCCGTGATGCATTCAAAAGCACATTGGCCAAATTTGCAATGTATAAAAACTTTTGCCTGAAACCATTAAGGACCAATAGATTTGAATCAACGGCAAGGTGTAGCCATCCTACATGTCCTTGGCGCATCCACGCTTCCATTGTGGATTCTGGTCCGCAATTTCAAGTAAGGTCGTACAATCCAGAACATATTTGTACAGGACCACTTAATGGGACGAATTATCCTCAGTCAACCTCAGCGTTGATTGCAGACTTTATCAGAGAAAGACTAAGAGTCCATCAAGACTACAGGCCAAAGGAAATTATGTCTGACTTTCAAAGGGAGTTTGGCGTTCAAATTTCTTATCGGAAGGCCCACATCGCAAAGGAAATAGCCATGAAACACATCCGCGGATCTTTCGAGGATTCATACAGGACCCTATCTGATTATCGTTTGGAGCTGAAACGGACAAATCCGGGTACAGTTGACAACATGTGGACAGAAGACGATGGCTCCTTTCAGAGATATTATGTATGTTTTGGTGGATGTGCTAGATCTTTCAAATCATCAATCCGGCTAATCGCCCTTGATGGGACACACCTCCGGGGTAAATACCCAGGAGCCTTACTAATTGCAGTATGTCAGGACGGTGACCATGGTCTTTTTCCTCTAGCATTTGCCATTGTAGAATCTGAGTGCTATTCGACTTGGGCGTGGTTTATGGCGAATCTGGATTTAACCTTGGAACATGTACAAAATCTTACGATAGTGTCGGATAGAATGAAGGGACTCACCAATGCAGTGAAGGATGTAATTCCAACAGCAAAACACTGTTTTTGCTGCCGTCACATTTCACAAAATATTCAGGCGAAATTCAAGAATGATGGAATTGTCATGAAGTTTTGGTGCGCCGCGCGTTCAACGCGCGTTTGTGAGTATGATAACTACATGGCAGAAATATTAGCAATTGATGTGGGGGCTCACGATTACATAAACGCCATCGGTCGCCAACACTGGGCAAATGCATTCATAGAGGGTAAACGCTATGATATGCTAACTACGAATATTGCAGAGAGCACAAATAGCTTGTTGAAAGACATAAGAGAGCTACCCATCACACAACAGATAGAGTCGATACGGGCAAAGCTGATGGAATTTTATCAGAGCCGGCGTGAAAAAGGGCTAAACATGAATACAAGAGTCACCCCATATGTTGATAAGATCATCACTCACGAGGCAGAAGTCTCACGGAGACTCCAATGTTGGCAGGCTGGAGAATACGAATTCCAGGTATTGTCGCCAGAGTATACGGATGTGGTACATCTCGATAAGTTGAAATGCACATGCCGCAAATGGGAGATCCTTGGCATTCCTTGTTCACATGCCCTTTGTGCAATCAAACTCAAGCGATATGATCCATATGACTTCTGTGAGCATTGGTTTACCAGTGAGTGCTATCGAGCAACTTATGCTGATGTCATCCACGCCACACTTGACGGAAAACAGTGGGATCCTAGAAGTGAGGAGCGTGTGTTGCCGCCAATAGCTCGCAGACAGCCTGGAAGGCCGAAAAAATGTCGGATAAGAACAGAGGACAGGATGAGGAAACAGGTTACATGCTCTCATTGCAAGAAGCGTGGTCATAATAGACAGACATGTAGAGATCCACCTCCAAGGGGATGAATGTTAAATTTCGCAATTTGGTGTAAATATTTGTCTATGGTGGTACAACATATTGATGTCATTATTTTGGATGTATCTCTCGATAATGGTGTGAGAACATCAGGTGTATATATTGATGTATAGACACAAACTTGTAATGAAGTTTCGTTATGATAACTTGAAAATTTTTTGTATACCTGCACCATCAATACGGAGTTTTTTTGTTATCTGTCAGTTATTTGCGTATCATTGTCTCTCTACATTTTGTTTTTTCAATTTGCTCCATGCAACTAGCTCTTTTCATTTTTGTAATAGCTCAGTGATATTATCAGTCTTTTTTTGTTTAAAAATTGTGGCAGGTCATCCTATAAGTTTTTGGTCTGGACAGAATTATAAATTTGATATGGTGGAAGACTGTGTTCTTGTGAAATCGACTGCTACGCGTTTAACTTGACACATCCTTCGAATATTTTGCCCGCTGGGATTGTTTCAAGCCGTCCCGATGCTTTGTTCCATTCAGCATTTACGTAACTTATGTGCTCCCTAATACTATATGGATTCTCGTCTGTTTTGAGAATTGAACACCCTGCTCGCATGATCAGCAAGAAACATTACAAATAAGACTGCTACAATGATGCTTATGAAATGTTTACAATGAATATAGCAAATGAAAGAGACATGCGGTTGATCACTTAATTGCGACGATGTTCTTAATTCATTGACGCTTAAAGAGATTTCAAGTACGAAGATTCATAATCTAATTTCACAATACAATTTACTGTTTTTATTTCTCTTTTATTTTTCCTGTTCATTTAACCATCCATATTTGTGTCCCTATTAGCCCTCTTCGTTATACGTGGCAATCCGTTCTAAGTCCATACCTGTCTTCACATAATTATAAACTTGATATGGTGGAAGACTGTGTTCTCGTGAAATCGACCGCTATTTGTTTATCTTGACACATCCTTCGATGATTTTGTCCACTGGGATTGTTTCAAGCCGTCCCGATGCTTTGTTCCATTCGGCATTTACGTACTTATGTCCCCTCTAATACTATATGGATTCCCGTATGTTTTGAGAATTGAACTCCATGCTCGCTTGATCATCAAGAAACATTACAAATAAGACTGCTACAATGATGCTTATGAAATGATTACGATGAATATAGGAAATAAAAGAGACATGCGGTTGATCACTTGATGGCGACGATCTGTTTATTTCGTAAACATTCTTAAAGAGATTTCAAGTACGAAGATTCATAATCTAATTTCACAATACAATTTATTGTTTTTATTTTTCATTTATTTATCCTGTTTATTTCCCCATTCATATTTGTGTCCCTATTAGCTGGTTCTTTATATATGTCAATTTCCACTAATTCCATACCGAAATTCACATAATTATAAACTTGATATGGTGGAAGACTGTGTTCTTGTGAAATCGACCGCTATTTGTTTATCTTGACACATCCTTCGATGATTTTGTCCGCTGGGATTGTATCAAGCCGTCCCGATGCTTTGTTCCATTCGGCATTTACGAACTTATGTGCCCTCTAATACTACATGGATTCTCGTCTGTTTTGAGAATTGAACTCCATGATGGCATGATCATCAAAAAACATTACAAATAAGACTGCCACACTGATGCTTATGAAATGTTTACGATGAATATAGCAAATAAAAGAGACATGCGGTTGATCACTTGATGGCGACGATGTCCTTATTTCGTTGATGCTTAAAGAGATTTCAAGTACGAAGATTCATAATCTAATTTCACAGTACCTTTCAGTGTCTTTAATTTTCATTTATTTTTCCTGTTTATTTAACCATTCATATTTGTGTTTCGTTATACATTGCAAGTTGTTCTAAGTCCATACCTGTCTGGACATACAAATATTGATTCCACGTATTTTCTTCAAGAAATGGTTGCTTTAAGGTGCAAGAATGGGAGGATTTTATTTTATTGATATGATCATGCATGAGGTATTCTATGAACATTGAAAGTTGATTGCAGTTAAAAAGGTTACGTATCCTTTTATCCAACTTAATACCAATTGTATAAAATCCCACACCAGACTATCTAAACACCGGTAGGATGAAGTATCATCTTGCCTACCATTCATGGCATGAAGCGCGAACGAGATAGAATTACATTATCAGGAAATGACCATGAGTCTGTTAAACCGTCGTTATGTATCTCAAACTCCACATTCACAAGGTCGATGATTTTCCCCAATAAAATCTGGAGAAAATGTATGCGGTCATTTCACAATAAATTCAATGTTAGATGGGCAGTGTCTTATGCTAATTAAGGCTAGACCCTAAGAGGAAAGTTTGGTGAAGGTGTGAAACTACTCTTCGTTGCATTGGACCTACTAGCACACTGGGATTCCTCCTACTCAGTAGAATGTTCGAATCATCCCTTATAGGATTCGAACCTTTGAGCTTTTGGTGATTTGGCACATGATGGGAAATATGCTGAATGTTCGAACCATCAGTGTAAGGGTTCGAACCTTGATAATTTGGTCTTTCTGGCCCATCATATCATTAAGGTAGAGGTTCGAGCCGTTACATACATGGTCTCTGGGGTTACCATGCCATGCACATACCATGAGTATCAAATGTATCCATGATAGTGATTTGTTCCATGTCAGACGCTTTGCGGTTAAAAAAAAGGAATATTAATACTGTTCTTGAACCTTTTAGATTCTGTGTCTGAAAATCCCCACAGCATACTATATTACATGAGCGATGTTTTCAAATAAAAAACAGATGCGACAAAGTTCACTGCACATGCCAAACTCCTCGCAGCATTAAGTTATATATGACAATCAACTGAGGAAACTGGAACGATTAAATACTGGTTTCATTAATGCAACGTTTACTGATAACAATGCTAGTCAGATACCTACATAAGGAGGGATTCCACATAAGTCATCGGTTTTGATCCATATTCATTACAACATTCTAGATGTTAGTCAACTGAGCATCGAGGAACGGATATCAGTAAGTTTCCTTGTTCATTAATATCCTGATAACAAGTCTTATCAGGTGACCAAACATGACAATATCAAAAAAAGACATCCATTTACAATTAACTAAGTTGAGTCCCACTGTGGCCGATGTTGCCCAAAATGACAGGAAGTATGGGGAACTACCCTTCTCGGCGGATATGTGAGAGCATATCGGCGAAACCCTGTCTCATCTCGGCGAATCCTTCATTCATACGCACTTCTAGCCGCTCGAGACGCACATTTAACGCATGAATCGACCCCTCACCTAAATTATCCACCCCTGGTAGACCTGCAGCTTCGGACGGCCCTGCCCCTGAAGGTTGATATAATGTAGGATCTTCTATATCATCCTCATCATTATCCAACTCAACTGAAGGGATGTGGGACTTGGACTTTTCAAGTGTGAAGCGATCTATCTTCTGCTTGGGAATTATAATGTCTTCATTGGGTTCGGCCAACTTACCCATGTCCACGAGCAGTTTGGATACTAGCCCTGGGAAGGGGAGTGCCGTGTTTTGAGGTGCACTGTGAACCTTTGCCATTCCGCGATATACCGCAAGAGGAATGTCGACTTTCCTTTGAGTCCCAATGCAGTAAAGGAGGTACCCATCCTCCTTTGTGACCCTTTTGCTAACTTTGGGACTGACATTGTGCCGGATGAAAATGGATAGCAAACGATATGAATCGGTAAGCTTATGATGGGATATGTCACCACCAATCCAAGCGATAGGCTTGCCTGTCAACACTTTAGCTACCAGATTATAATTGATTTGACGGTTGCCCAGAATCGGGAAGTGTGCGCCTGCGACGCGATCAATTTCCAAAAGTTGACTTAGAAGATCAGGTGTAATTTCCAGTTCATTACCTCGCACAAAGGTCTTGAACGAATCGTCTGAAACTTCGTGCATGTTTGAGTAGAACTCTCTGACCCAATTGACCACTATCTGGTATCCATGCTCATACAGTGTAAGCCATCTTCTCTCACGCATCCACATCGCAAAATCAGTATCATCTAGTTCATTGTACATGACGATTCTCTCGGGCACAACAGAACGATTATGGAACTTGTTCATGTATGAAATTTGACCAGCTTCACTCATAAACCGCGACCGATCAAAAGTTGGCCGTTGACATGATTTCTTCTTTTTTGGGGCCATCTCAATTATCAATACCTGCAAGAAATTCCATTTCTACATCAATCAAACTAAGTTGGTTAAAGGCTAAGAATACGGCAACACATTCCATTTTAAATGTAAAGTAGAAGTTAGATATCACATGGTAGACATGGCACTTAAAAGGTTTTAGAATGTAAAGAAAATGACAACAATGTGAATTTATTCCAGTTTAATTTATGAAATAATATGGATCTGTCACAGGCACAGTGTCTCTTTTTGAGTTACTACAATTATCACACGATAGTTTCACCCTTTATTTGACCACAGTATCATACAAGCTGATCATGAATGCAAAGCCCGCTTACATCCTAGAAGCCTTACTCATAAATGCTACTAAATGCGTTTCCAATGGGGCCAATTTCAAAATGCAAACAAGAATGTAGTTGCTAAACTTGGAGGAGATGTTTATGGAATGGGGTTTAGGTATTAAGATTTAAGGAAAGTGGATTGCAGTTGGAGTTTGTTTAGTGTTTTAGGTTTTCCATATTTCGAGATAGAAGAGGTGGAGAGATTGATATAGATAGAGAGGCTGTTGTGAGAGGGTAAAATACTTGCTTGGCTTGCTTTTGATCTATCGAAGACAGAGGAGAACAATTAGATCCAAGGGGAATGGTTGTTTGATTTCTAAAACTGTGGACGGTGATCAACTTCCATGGGAGCGGATGGCATCTAGGCCATATCTCTCCAGTGATTTTTTCCAAATCCGCGTGGGGTGGACGCACCATGTGCCAGACATGTGGGTTTCGCATATGTTGTAGAGAGAGAGGGATCATTACCTTGTATGAAATTCGTCTCCCGATTCGTTCCTGTTGTCTTCGACGCGCCGCAATAGATCACTCGTCTGGAGTGAGCATAGCAGATGGAGGGCCCAAGTGTAGGATGGTTATGACGGAACCATGGTGAAAATAGGCATAAGGAACATGGGAAACGAACTAGGGTTTTTCGGATCTACTGTCACTTGGGGTTTTTTCATACCTAAATACTACTAGCATTTGCCTCCTCGAGCTGTGGAGTGAATCAAATCCAAGTAGGACGTTGGCCAGATTGACCGGGATTAATAAAACCAGGACGTGGAAAATGGAGGGTTCGAACCATTACAACGGTATTAATTTGACCCAGATAGCTTTAGTTAGAACCCTATATACAAAGGTTCGAACCTACTGTATCTGTTTTGGGTCCAGGATATGCACGTAATCGAGGGTTCGAACCCTGTGTGCCAGGGTTCGTACCTTATTTGTGTCTGGTTTCTGGCCCATAATAGGAAAGACAGTAAGGTTCGAACCCTGGTAATAAAGGTTCGAACCATTGTAAACCTTAGTTTTTTGGCCCAAAATTGCACCTAACGCACGGTTCGAACCTTGTTTACATGGGTTCGAACCTACTGTCTCTCTGTTATTTGGCCCAGATATAAACGTAATTTAGGGTTCGAACCCTTACTACCAGGGTTCGAACCTTGTGTCTCTCTGGTTTCTGGCCCATAATAGGAAAACATGTAAGGTTCGAACCCTGTTTACAAAGGTTCGAACCTTTCATTCCTCTGTTCTTTGGCCCACAAATGCACCCAACACACGGTTCGAACCTTGTTTACATGGGTTCGAACCTACTGTCTCTTTGTTCTTTGGCCCAGATTTGCACGTAATTGAGGGTTCGAACCCTGTTTACAAAGGTTCGAACCTTTCTATTCCTCTGTTCTTTGGCCCACAAATGCACCTAACACACGGTTCGAACCTTGTTTACATGGGTTCGAACCTACTCTTTTTTTAGGGCCAGATTTGCACGTAATTGAAGCTTCGAACCCTAATCATAAGGGTTCGAACCTTATGTGCATCAGTTTTCTGGCCCAGAATAGCAAAACATGTAAGGTTCGAACCCTGTTTACAGATGTTCGAACCTTTTTCTGTCTGATTTTGGCCCACAAATGCACATAACCCAAGATTCGAAATCTGTGTATGATGATTCGAACCCAATGTATACCTGGTTTTTGTCCCAAAATATGCACGCAGATTGAAGGAATCATACTGTTTAACAGACGCTTATACCATTTAATCCATATTTTTTTGATGATTTTTCGTATTTTTTGGCCCTGTAATGGAAGCTCGCAGTTTCATTTTATTTTCACCGCACAGTCAATATTTGGAATCAAATGTTATATCTGCCTCCTGTTTGACTCATATCAGGCGAGAATTTACTCTTTTATATATCTTTTTCGAATGTGTTCTTGATCTTACAAACCTGAAATATGATTGAACATAAAAGACATGACTTACTATTCACGCCATAAATGGAACTTAGCTCACACCAGAAATGGATAAGAGATTTGTATTCATGAATGCAAATGTCAGCCCTTCTATGCAGTTGCTGTTACTAATTGAATATAATGCAATGGAACCTTTTTGATCAACACAAATGTCACTCACTTCTATATATTTATATCCATTCCAAATGTTTACAGCTTATCTACATAGATATCAACTGTTACAGATTCATAAAAAAAAAAAAAATTTTCAACACCAATGCGTACGTTCATGACTTTCAAATTGGGTAAAGCTCTCGCACAATTTTTGTTTCATAAATAACATGTTTAACTCGGTATCCCACATTTTGAAGTAATCAAGCCTTGATTGCATATCATAAATGTCAACAAATCCTTCCTTTGCTCTGCGTACCACCAGCACGAACAACCACAACACGAACCGCATAGTCATCAACAGACGACCCCAGCATCAACCCCATCAATCCACAGGTAACCCAGCCCTCCCTGTTCCTTCCAAAAGTTATTGTAACACAAATATCTCTTTAACTTTCTCTCGAAGGTTTTCTTTTCTCTGATATTCTCACAGTTTGAACCCCCTTGGATGGTGCGGTTGAATATTCAACATATAGTGCTCGATGTACAGCTTTTCAAATTGTACTAAAATTTGGTCCGTACCACCACCATGTGTCTTCATGCAAAATCCATTAGGCATGTTTTATCTTACTCCGCATGCATCACATCTCTAATTTTCATCCCCCGAAGAATCGTTGTTCGGATTCAGCTGCCTCCTCACATCCCACCGGGCGAATTGATCTTTATAAATGTCACTAACTATCTTGGCACGATAGTAGTACATGTCGCTCTGCCCGAACAACATTGCCCGACCCAATGCGATGTGCTGCGCGTAAGCCATGACAAATATCCCACAATCGACGCTGAGACAAAATTTCCAAAATTATTTTAGAAAGAATGTGCAATTCAATGGGTTTTATGAAGATTACGAAGAAATGACCATGAAACGAAATCTCAATTTTTAAACAAGTTTAACCTGTTTGTCTGCATGGGACAATCCATTTTATGTCTCGTCCATACAGTGGGATCATTCCATCCATATTGCATAAATCGATCATTTATCCATGTTAGCTGTAAAAAAAGCGATCATGACAATCAGAATTAGATGTTCCATACGATAGTTATACCAATTAATTTTAGAGCATGGATTCGTCATTGATATTAGCTTACGTAGTTTTCGGCAAATGGATAATCTCCGGCGCGTGTCATGCTGTTATAATATTCCCATCTTCGTTCGTTGACCCGTCCAACTAGGAGGAAGAAATGCATTTGATGCCACACAGGGAAGAACAACAGATCCTTATCGGCAATGCTTTCGAGGAAGGCTTGGCTAAAACAACTTTCAATGAGTTTTTCGCTCGTTTGTTCATGCACATACCAGTCCTGCAGGGGCAAGGTTATAAACTGTAAACAATCCAGGTGAAACGAATCAACTAGATGAGAAATTGTTGCACTCCTTTACATAACACTTACCGACAAAGCACATTCAAAAAAATATGAGGATGGTGACTGTGTCTTTAATAATTCAAACCAATAGTGCATGGTCTGCAAACATCAAAGAGGTCAAATGATGGCGGTGGAACAAATTGAACAAAACAGAAGTGTTACAGCCAAAATACAAAATCAAGTAGGGAAATGTGCCACAAACCCAGTTGTCCATCCATGCTCCCCTGAGAACCGCATCCATGTTGTTGGCGGTCACAGGTGTACAAAACTCATTCAATTTCGCCATCCTAGTGGTAGGCGGCACAGAAGTGAAGTTAATAAAATAACAAAGCACACGTAACTTGACAAAGGGGTACATGAGAGTTGGAAAATACCCCGTCTTATTAGCAAATTCATTCCGAAATACGGTGTGGATCTGTAATTCTTCAATCGTTAGCTTATATTGTGGATTCCTCATCCAGGCTCCAGTAGTGTAATCAGCCATCCACATTGGGGGCTTCGGCTCTCTATAACGTGCTTTGACATTCATGATCAAAGATGAGATTTTGCTGAATGGGGACAGACCTATGCCAAGTTTTGCACGATCCGGAATTGGTGTACTAGAGCTAACAGTTGATGACCAGGGGCTGGATGTGAAAGGACTAATGGAAGTTCTTGGCTGGTTGGGGACCCTGACTTTTATAGGGGAATTTGGAACCAACTGGGATTGGAATAAACGAGGACTCCTCCGTGGTGACAATGATGATGGACTTGATGCTCCTTCGGAGGTTACGGGTTTCACTGGACTTGTGGATTTCATATCAACTGGAGGTTTAATATAAATTCCTTTGAGGCGTTTGGATCTTCTGGGGCTTTCTGCTGACTTTGTACGTTTGGGCTTGTTTGGGTCATCAAGTTTGACTGCTCTCTTGCCTCTTGCTATGCGTTTCTTGGATTTTTGATGATTTCTTCTTTCACATCATCTCCCATGTCAACCTATTGAATAAGTAGACAAGTCAATACCAAATTGTGCCCAATTGAACTGAATGCTAGTATGAAGTTGAGTTAATATATAGGATACCTTCAGGGATGAATCAGCTAAACATGCGGTGTCTGAGTCGTCCAAATTTCTTGACTGAAAAGCAGATACACATGCATCATTTAACTGGGAAACTTCAGATTTGACTCCGTCAATGAAGCTCATAAAATCACTTGATTTTCCCTCCAAAGCATATGCCTGATCACATGATGCCAGGATCCGCGCAGTGTACTTCAAGATCTAAATTGGTCAAGGAGGAAAGAAGATTACAAAGTTAGAATCAATTCAAAGACAGTTGATCCCGGTGAACCCGGTGAATTTAACAATTGCTAGCAATGGAGAAAAAATCATTTTTTACCTGGGACGAAACAATGCTTAGTCCAGCTTGTACGTTTCCGCCGTCAGGACGACCGATGCGTAGCCGGGTGATGCTTCTATACCACTTAAAATACGCTTCATTGTGTGGCCCAGCATCACCATCATCCCCATAAGTTATGGCATCCATCCGTTTGTTCCAAACACCAAAATATACCGCACGTAATCTCTCTCGTTTATTTTCTCCAACTGGTAGTATCTCAGTTCGCAGGAACGGCCTTTGGAAACGGGGTGGCACAATTTGTTCTAAGCCAAACTGTTTCATCACCCTCTCCGGATTGTGCCGCTCCACAATCCAATAACAAATCAAAACAGTATTTGACCTGAAAAGAGGTACATCTGCATTGTCGATGTAGTCCGACAGATTTTCATAATGGCTATATGGCTGCCAGTTGAACTGAAAGAACATAGAAAAATGAATTCGTCAATAAATTGAAATATTAACCAGCTAATAATCAACAAAATTACTTGAGTGTATATTCAAACATCAGCACCGGCATAGCATTGACTGATTGTTGTAAAATCATTTTTACTTACGCCATCAATTTCCATAATATCCAGACGTTGCCTGGCTTCTTCAACTTTGGTCTGGAAGTGATGGGACCTTAATCTGTTGTACCACGTAAGGATAAGAGGAAACTCTACATCCGTGTCCCAATCACTTCTCCTACGAATAGGCCTGCCAATTGTCATTCGCGAATATGCCCATACCTGGACATGGGACCACATAATCATGTACACAATTAACAAAAAATAAAATATTAAAAAGCCGGACGAACACAAGAATATCCACTCTACTATTTTACCTGCAGTAGTTTTAAAGGACCAGTTATGGTCTTTACAGGTTTTCGTTTGGCCTGGCATATGGCAACCTTCGAAAGGCCCCTATATAGATTTGCAAGGCAGGCGGTTCCCCAAGACCGCTTCTCAAAATGACGAAATAATTCAAGAATGTGAGCCGGAGCCTTAGTACCCGAAGAGGTCCAAAAAATCTGACCTGCAACGAGACAAAACAAGAAAGCACGGGTCCGCCTTGCGTCTTGGTCTCTTGGTCTGTTCTTGGGCATTTCCGCAAAATTGTCTCTCAGCCATGTGAACTTAATTTGGGTACCATAGCAGTCGTAGTTCACATCCGGAGCCAATCCTAGCAACTCTTCGCATATTTTGACCATGGAGAATGTATTGGCGAAGGTCTTGGAATTAACAGGCAGACCATCAATGGGGAGGCCATAAATGTAGGCGACGTCCTCCAATGTTACTGTGGCCTCCCCGCTATTTAGATGAAAAGTATTTGTCTCTGGCCTCCACCGCTCTACCAAGGCAGTGATTAGGCCATGATCTAATTCTATTTTTTTTATCTTCGCCAGCTGCTCTAACCCCGCCTGGCGAATCAGCTCCCACATATTATCGCTTATTTCCCAGGTGTCATGGTTTGGTGTTGGGATACATCGAAGTGGGCCTGCTTCCTGCATTTAATACATGATAGAGAATCAATCATAATTGACATGGCATTGTCGCCCAAACTGAACGATGTACCACAAATTTATACACATCTTATACTAACCTTGCCCAGCCAGATCTGTTCTGAAATATGTCTGGGTTGTTCATATAAGACGGATCGATCAAGAGGTCCAACCTGAAAGCTCTCCATCTAATATACTTTTTGCAACTGTAAGAAAAGCACAAAGAACATATCAAATATCGAAGACACCTTAAATGAGGTTAACATTAGAAAACACTCAATTTTGTGTTTGAATATATGAGAGAACTATATTTAATGATTAGAATCAGGACAAACCATTTGTTTTTTGTAGGAATGATGAGATATGTGAGCTCATTTATAACAAATATATTGGATATTTTGTCTTTTTATGCTACGAAGATTCTATACTAGCTGATATTAAGTTTAGGTGTAAGTTGACTTTATGAGTACTTGATTTAATGATTACAATCCATAGGTTGAATGTTGTGTCTGGAAAAGTAACGATATCGTTACCAGTATGTGTTAATCTTTTTCTTGCTCCTTGTTATACAACTCTCAAATGAAGAATAAATTCGAATGAGATGCGCAAAAAGGGGTCCATATCTAACAACTTCACGTTAAGCTCACATTTTCAATTGTTTAAACATAAAGGTATCGTTATCATACTTGTTAGATTCAAAAATGTAATATTAAATTATTTAAAAATGTGAGATCGCGTTTGCAACCCATATTCAACACAATGAATGATATTTTTGTTGGAAAAACAAAATGTGGTCGAAAACTTACAAATAATTATAACGATATCGTTATGTTTAAACTTAATCATATTTTCGATGTGTGGAAACATGAGTATTTCTTAATGTTTAGACAACTCAGAATAAAATATATCTTCTTGTTTTATCGATTAAAAAGAAATTTATTAAGATATTATAAATGATGGTAACGATATCGTTAGCAAAAATTATAATCAAGCTATAAAAATCAAGTGCGTATGACAAGGAAAGCAACATAATATCATGTTAAGCATGTAAGTCACCCCTAAAATGCCATTTTATCCGATTATTCTTTTATTTCTTGTTCATGATAATTGCTCTAAGGTTGATCTAGATAATTTAGCTTGTTCTTCACGTAGAGGGGTGATATAGTCGAATTTTTTTTTACTATTTCTTACTTGGCAGTCTTCTAATTTCCTTCAAGTGTAAATCGAGTATATGAGTCCATGATTTAATGAGCCACAATCAAGGACTAGATGTTGTTTCTGAATAAGCATCGAATTCGTTACAAGAATGTATGTTTCTTATAAACATTTCGTTTTGCAACTATTATAAGTGGATGAACTACGGAATGAGATGCACAACGGGTGATCCACATACAACGACATAAGTTGAAGTAAATCTTTTCAACGTATTATCATAACGATATTGTTATCACAATCTATAGACTTTCCATAATCTGTTCGTCTCTAACAATAAATCTTACAATATTTTCTTTAGTGACATGTATAAACTATGTATGATCTTATGTTTGCAAATGATTCATGTAAAGAAATCATGTGATTCATTTGTTCTCTATTGTTTCACAGCGTTAAAATGTCGATCAGTTTTTCGTGAGCCTGACTCATTATTTAGGCACCAACTCATCGCATGATTGTCATGTTGTCTCGTTTGAGTGAAAGAAAACATCGCAACGAAAAACATATCAAATAGTTATAAAGATAAAGCTGACTCTAATTTTTATTCCATTTTTCTTTGAGTTGAATATTGGGTCTTTGTTTTTGTTGAAGCACCTCAATCTAAACTTTATCTTCTTCTCTTACTATATGCAAAAAGTTTGAATGAAGAAACTTTAAATGAAAGTAACGATGTCGTTACGAAATATCAATGTTACGTACAGTATACTTTATCGCATCCGAAGGAAATCAACTGAATATAATGTTAGGCATGTGAGTCACCCCTTAATACGCTGTATCCACCACTGGATTTTATTTCGTAGACATGATGGATGAGAGATCAATCCCAAATATCATGTAGAGATGGGATAAGAAATTATTCCTTTTTATGCTATTTGTTAAAAAGTATTTAAGTTTTTGTGTAAATCGACTATATGAGTCCTTGCTGTAATGAGTTCATATCGAAAAGTTGAGATTTAAATCTGATAAGGTAACGATATCGTTATAAGGTAAATTTGTTTCTAAACTTTATTTTGCTTTACAACTAGAACTTAAGTAGTAACTTAGTGTGCCGATGCGCATACATGTATCAAGATATGATGACATCTCTTTAATATCACCCTTTCAATATATCATCATAACGATATCGTTATGATGATCAAATGAATTTTCATACTTTTCGCGTATCCAACATTGAATTGGCAATATATTTGTAACGACATCCAAACAATATGTCTACTCGTAAGCTTGTAATTGACGTTCGCAATACGAAATATAATCAACGAGGTACTGCTTGTAATAGTGTCATGCATAATTAATCTCATGAAGCCAAGTGTAACTTACTCCATATCTCCTCGATATCATTACTACATGAAAAAGCAAGTTTTTTATCTTAATCGATTACAAAACCTACATATTATTTGAAGAAATGATAAGAAATTTAAATCAAATCGTTGTGCCAGACAGTCAATACACATTTCACTAGAAAGTCGTGGATGTCTATAAAACTTTCGTACTCGTCCACATGATTCGGAAAGAATTGAGCTTTATAAGAATAGAGGTCTTATAAATGTTGTACGATGCGTCTTTTAATTATGATACATGATTAAGGCTTATATATGACTTAACAATATACTGTATGAGACTAATCTATCGATTTAGTTTGACATGATCAACAATGAATAATAAATAGACGTAATACAAGTTTTGACCTTTACAAGTTATAAACAATACTATAATGAATCCAGCCTCGCCCAATTTTATCTTTAGGAGCGACAAATGTAGAAGAATTACTAATAGGAGGTTTGGACAACATAGAAGTATCACCTATTAAGGCATGATGTGTAAACTGATGGACCAATGTCAGGACCCACAAAACAATATTATAGACCATGAAAAGCATAATTCATCAATGTTTTGTTTGGTATGCGAATGAAAAAATAATTTATCAGTGATACAATGTGTTTTTTTTGTTGCTTTATGAATCTCGAAATAAAGTATACACTTTTTTAGCTTTTGTCACAAAAAATTTATGTCAGAACTATACATGATGATAACGATATCGTTATCAAGTAGTGAAGCAACATTCAAAATTCTCGTTCGCCGAGGTCGGAATTGAAGTTCGTATAGAGTTAGACGTGCATTGTTACCTCACTACGTTGTTTTATCACATTTCCTTATGTTTCGTAATGTCGTCTTTTCTATGATGGGCACGGGATGTGAAAACGATGATCATGCAGAGAGAAAACCCAAATATTTTTATTTTCTATCAAACAACTTGACTTCTAATATTAAGTTGTAGTGTGATCCATGAATTAATAACCATTTCCATTTTTTTCTATATACAATTCTTATGCTTTGGTTCGTGGTTTAACGTTTCCGCAATTTAGTCATGACACAGGATCAAGTTGCGTTTTACTCTGAGGTGGATCTCACATGACATATTAAAGAACAATATGAAAGATGGTGTTTGTAAATCTTATATTTTAAAAGTGCATTGGAGTATACTATGGTGGATTGAAAACCGAAGGAAATAAGTCCAAAAAAATATAGACCAATACTATCATCACTAACAGACTAATACTGTCATCACTAACATGGTCATTTTGATATTGTATAACATTGCTTAAAAAATTAATGGTGACTTTATATTGAGATGGATAATCAATAAGGAAGACTCACTACTTCAATCAAAATGTAGTTTTACGAATATTAAAATAACGATATCGTTACCACTATTTATACGTTTTTGATTAACTTTTTTTTTCTACATTCATAATATGACAGAATTTACAATGGGGTGCATAAAAACTCGACATAAATGAATGGGCTAAATCCCTAGATTGTCCAAAGGGCCTACGATCTAATCCGGCATAGCTTCGATGTAAACCTTACATTAAACCCTTCTCTAATTGAGCTCGTTCTAAAAAGGTAATGCAACAATTAACTATGATGAACATGTAGAAATCTCACTTTACTACTCTCTCAACTGCTACTCTCTCATCTAATACGGAGATCAAAGTCGATATTATTTACCCCCGAATTGAACACTGATGTTGAAGGTGTAGGTGAATCTTATCTTTTAACTCCCTTATTCTATGCCCTTAACAAGATACGTTGCAGAGAACTCTCATGATTTAAAAAACGAACAAACGAAGAGAAAAAATAGTCTAATAATATCATCAATAACATATAAGTGAGAACATGTACACACTATTTAAACAAATCCACACCCATTAAGGAGGTGTAGTAGTAGGGACTTGAATTTGCATGTAAGACTAAACATTATACAAGTATTAAAAGATGACGTAAGAATTATGTTCAATTAAACCCACGCGCACAACAAATATATGTAGATGTAAAACTTTTTAAAATAAAAAGTAAAAACCACACATAAGAGTATCACCTAGCATTCCTTTATGCAGCCCATTTTCCCATATAGACTTTATCAAAATGGAATAGATCAATTAATTAAAAGATGCTCTAGATTTGAAAAATATTTAAAGACAGGACAAAGACAATATGGAAACCTGTAAAATCCATGATCTTTGTTGCTATATGAGCATCCACAACATCTACTTGAATTAAAAACCGTATGTGTAGGAAATCAATTTCGAATAATGTTAGGCCTGCGATTTTTCCTTGGTTACATGCAATGCAATGAACTATCTTGAATTAACAACCAATCTAATGAAAATAAAAAAAAAAAAAAAACAATACGCTATTACTTTTATCAATAACATATCATTGAGATATTGTATCATTTTGTTCGAACAATTCAACTCCCATCAAAGAGGTTTGCTAGCAGGGAGTTGAATTTGTATTTGAGAAAAAAAAAAAACAAGAAAAAAGAAACAAAACAAAAAGGCTAGTAGACATAACCCAAGTAGTAAAACCTCACATAAGAATCATGCTGTACACAACCGGTGACACAACCGCTGTAAACAACAATTACATCTAGATGGGCCAAACTGACAAGAAAATATATATATATATATATAAATAAAAGACATGAGAATAAAAGAATAAAAATTTATAGACATGCACAGCCTATTTTCATGACAATTCCACAATAATCGTATCAAAGGATAATGAATATCAGAAAAAAAAATCACATAAGAATATTCTTACCATCACGCTCAAAGAAACCAATGTATATGAACTAAACAAATCCACATTACATACATAATAATAGTAACAGGTCAGACTCCGCCTAGTATTGTACAAACCCTACACACAACAAAGGTAACCTTTGTTTCCAACCAAATTTTCAAACTAGAACACTCACACAACCTGCACTAAAATCAAGCTAGATCCCTGGTTCTCTCAATTTACACAGATAAATCAATACCACCACATGAGGTAAGGGTACAAACACAATATATATAGATGGATGTCATAACATGACTTATGATTTGTTGGAGACAACTCCTGCAAAACCCCCTGCACCTAACATAACGAAATATCCAAAATACTCATCAAATAATCTCCCAAAAAAAGATGAGAAATATATACACAACCATAAACCTTGTAATTTGAATCCCAAGAAAGTCCAATTCCACCATTATCTGAACCTCACATTCATCATCTCTATACTCCATCTTATATCATTCATCCCTGTCACCGAAATTTTTTTTTTTTTCTAATTAAAGCACTCACGCACTCGTCCTAATCGCACATAATCTACGCTAGAATCAAGCTCGAACCCTGGCTGTTTCCGCGGGGGATAAAACAATACCACCGCATGAGTAGAGATGGTGACAACAAATCTTCGCCCTTTTAAAAATGGTTTTCTCCATCCAAGTGAAACATGGTGGAGATATAGCATTAGAGGATAGTATTGAATCTACATAGTGGTATTCTCTATATGAAGTAGAGGAGATTCCAGTAGTAGTCATCTTCACCTCAGCCAAGTTGGCTTTTAGAGAGATTTCAAACATTCCAAATATCATAGTAAAATTCAAACACAACAGACGTGCCTCCCTTTCCAATTTCGTTGTATGAAATTGATGGAACACCTTTAAGCAACAAAATACTACAGCCAGGGTTGAGATTGATGTACTGATATTGGAGTTTGGTATAGGAATGAGGTACTAAATTAACATATTAACACAGAGATTGGGTTTTATTCTTTCTACTTCCAGACAACTACGGCTATTGGGTTTTTTTCTTTCTACTTCCAGACAACTATGGTTATTTATCTGCAAATATCCCAAACCAAATCCCCTCTGCCTGCCGAACCAAACAATTCCAGCAGTCGTTATAGATAATGAAGTTGTATAGATAATGAAGCTGAAAACAAAACCAAAAAAGAAATAGAGAGAAGGTACCAGATATAAGAGCCAAACAAATCAACTTGGGTAATTGAAGTTTTTGTTGAAATCACAAATGGGGGATGGTCTTTACCTCAGTCAGAAATCCACCAGAGGATCCGGTCGCAAGCTCTTCGAAACCAGGGAGTGGGTATGAAGCGCAGTAGTGGAGACGCAGGGAGGGGATGAAGCGCAGTTGCGGAGACGCAGGGAGAGGGGAAAGAGAACAGGGAGAGGAGAGGGATAGGGACGGCAGGTACCGAGACGCAGGGAGAGGGGAAGAGATAGCAAGGGAGCAGGGAGGGAGAGGGAATGAGCACAGGATCGAGCGGAAATGCGCGGGAAAGGAGAAAGATGAGAGGATTTAGGGCTATGAATATGACGATGTCGTCCGAAATAGGGGAGGGTAAAAGAGTAAAAATTTGCAGTACGAACACCAATATCGTCATTTGCATGTATTTGACACCAAAACAGTATAATACGAGTATACCAACACTTTTTTGGTAAAATTCCCAACTAAAAACTTCCAAATCTTATGAGAAAGGGTTGGACCTTAAATTGGCTCAACTCTTCAATAATTTATAATTGTTAAACATGAATTTTTCAAATCTTAAGAGAAATTGGTGAGGAATCTCCGTAGATTTAGTTGCCAAACCAAACAAGGCCCATTTAGTTGGAACTTATGCAGCATCTTAGGATTTTATTTTATTTTTTTTAATAGTAGAACATGATAAATGGTGGTCAAATGCTTACTAGAGTCAAGGAACTCTGGTGACACATCTGTATTTCAGTCATTAAATTGAAAAAAAAAAAATTTAAGGAGGACTAACATGTCAAAACCCAAAAAAAAAAAAAAAAATCCTTGAATGATCATCAAATAATCTCAAAGGACAAAAAAAAATAAGGGTCCCACCTAGATCTCCACCTTATGCTAGTGAACCCCTCACTTCTTCAATATTCATTCATTGGAACCATTTTACCATGAATGCTAGGAAGTCAATTCCATGCAATGAAAGTAAACAGGCCCGCTTGTAGAAGGAACAAAAGGTCACAGCCAAACATCGTGTGACCTCTGTAAACCTCTATAGGGTTTAGGTCTGAGCCTGAACTATGGTGCGTCCCAATTTGGATATGGCTTCACCTAATAAAATGTGTAAGGTTCGCGTGAATATACTTAACAAAAAGTCTACATGGATGGAGTTAGTCCATGGACAAATCCCATAGTTTTGGGGGGAAAATCACATGATGTGAAGTGATTTTCCCCCCAAAACTATGGAGTTAGTCCATGGATCGGTCCATGAGTTAGTCCATGTAGCAGGGCTCTATACTTAAATTGGTGAGCCTTAAAGTGAGTATGATATAAACATTGGAAACAGCAATTAGAAATAAATTTTCAAGCTCTCTAGATCTCAAGATAGATCCTTTTTTATAAGGGACTCCAATTCTTTATTTAAATCTTAGAGTTGGAATACACAAGGATCTTGAATCATCCGTTTTTTTTTTTTTTTTTTCCAGATTGAAGACTGAGTATTCCGCTAATTGGACACTGATTGATATTCTTAAGTGGGACCCACATCAGAGTCATAAATGGTTAGCAAAAATAAAAGAAGCTTAGTTGTTCATCTGTTCTTGTATTGACCATGTTGCAGATGGCCACTGTACAATAAATGCACCAATGAGAGAGAAATTTAAGTTGATGTGCTGTTTGGAAACTGAATCATCAATTGTCAATCGATTTAATATACATGGTGGGCGAAATTGGATTTGCAATGGTAAGAGGTGCCATGGGATGGAGTATAGCCACAGCTTCATGATTAAACACACCTCTTAAATTTCTCTGTGCATGATATAATACAGAACATGAGGGCATATGCTGCGCCTGTCATAGCTGGGTGTGTTGTAAGAGTGTAGTGAGAGATTACTTCACTTGTTCTGAAATTTAAACAGTATGAACCAGAGTATCATATGGAAAAGGGGAAGGGGAAGCAACCCCTTTGGAAGGAGAAGGGCTAACATAACAGAATAGTGGAGAAAGCCAAGGCAGTCGCGATTCCAAATTAATATGCAAACTTTGTATTGCTCAAGACCATAATATCTCTGTAGCATTGCTTATCTTGATGTGCTATCTGTTGCTGAATATCTGATATCTCATCCTCCACACAGTTTTAACAAGAAAAAACAATATCTGAGACCTTCCAATTACTGAATGAAGCCTAAAGAAGAATGATACAGAAAAAGGATTTTTAAGAGTACAAAATTCTTTTCATTCATACCTCCACTTCCATCGATACAAAGTTCGTAGTCTTCATTTATCAAGCTCCAGCAGCTGCTTCCTTTGAAATCAGATTAATCCCGCGGACCCAAAGCTCCAACCTAGCAGTGCAATCAGCCTCAAAATGCACCTCTCTTCCAGTCACCGTCAACACCCAGAAAATTACCCCTTTGCCATCCTCTCTGCCCTTTCGTATATTCTTCTGGAATCTCATGCTGGGCCCTGCAGATGCCTCCTTGCACACCACATTCCTCCTGGTTGACGCCCCCCATGTCAACATCCCCGATTTGAGCATCCGAACAGCCTTCACATGAGGCGTGCCTCTACCCTCACGTGTGTGCTTGTAGAGTTCCTCCCCTGCTAGCACATGAGAACGAGCCATATGATCAAGTATCACACCCTCTGCAAGCTTGCATTTACTGCTTCCCCGAGCCACTGACAAAGCAGTCTCTCCCTGATGGTTAACAAGCCCACAATCAGCACCACCTTGTAATAGTAAAAGCTTGCATGCATCAGCATTGCCCTCTCTGGCTGCAACCATGAGAGGGGAATATCCATCCTTATCCAGAGAATTAATGGGAAATCCCATATTCAGAAGTTGGACAATTGCAGACAAGTCCCCTTTTCGAGCTGCATAATGAAGAGCTCTGAATACCGAGTGATCCGTCACTCTGTAACCCAATATGGCATCAAGCAAGATCTGCTCAAACCGATCCCTGTCAGAGGCGGTGGCTTGGCTCTGCAAGATTGACACTACTGTCTCTCCATCCCAAGTCTTTAGTCTAACATCTGCTCCAGCCATAACTAGAATCCGAAAAGCTTCAGCATGGCCAGCCTTTGCTGCAGTTGTTAAGGGGGTGGACCCTGATCCATCTTGCTTGTTTAGATCAGCAGTTGACAGCCGAAGAATCATCTGAAGAAGTTCGGCATTACCAGTATCTGCAAAAAAATGTAATGGAGAGAATACATCTTGATTGGTGGAGCAAACATTTCTTCTGGTGATAAAGGCCTGTGAAAGAATATCAACAACAGATGATCCAAATAAACTTTTCTTTGCCAATTTGACCGCAGTTTCACCCAGGCTACCGACCAGACCCAAGTCAGCACCCGCAATAACCAGCTCCAGAAAACAATCTGCATTATCAGCTTTGGCAGCCAACATCAAGGCAGTCTGGCCAGTTTCAGTCTTTGCATCAACTTCACATCCATGCTCGATCAACTGTTTCAGAATGGGAAGGCAGCCAAGTCTAGAAGCCAAGTGGAGAGGACGAGATTTGTGCCCTTTTTCGGTCCTCATGACAAATTCCACATTGACACCGGCTTCAAGAAGCACACGCACTGCCTTAGTGTTTCGGCAGAGAATAGCATGACAAAGAAGGGTTCTGCCTCGATGTTGATCCTCTAGAAACAGCGGTTGGTGGTTAAGCAACAACTTCAAAATATGGCCACTTGCTTCATAGAACTCAACAGCACACCAAGCTTCATTGTAAGGCTCACCCAAGCATGCACCCACTCTCAGCTCTTCCCCAGAGATGGTATCCCAGGACCATGCACCCAACTGGACCTGGCAATCCATCCTAGCACCAGCCTGCAGTTATGCAATGAATTATAAATGGCCAGATGAGCATGTGCAACAAGCAGCAAAACCCATTTTTTGTCAGTAAAACCCATTTGGTAATTTCTCCACTCATTGCAGCAATGCAAGATCATGGATCAAGATCACGAGTCATCAATAAAATAAGTCTGCAAAATGCCAAATAGGGAATTAAGTGGAATAGAATCAACATTTAAAACCCAAAGCAGGGCTCAACCTGTTTGGTGGGAGGGAAGGTCAAACTGGCTAGTCAACTCATGGCCCACCCACAATTTATTAGTTTTAAAGTATATTATTGTTAAGCATGTAGTAACAGGCCATTGTTAGCTGTACTCCTATTTTCATTAGGCAAGTCTACAAAGAGAACATTCTAATAGGTGGGACGTGGGTCAACAAAATCCTTACCGCCAACCATCTTGCCCAACTTCTCACTCCAAATTGGTGCAGTTCAAGTTTCAAAACATTGAAAGAACATTCAACATAA
Source organism: Litsea cubeba (assembly GCA_012931725.1). Lineage (NCBI taxonomy): Eukaryota > Viridiplantae > Streptophyta > Magnoliopsida > Laurales > Lauraceae > Litsea > Litsea cubeba. The sequence continues at coordinate 74,414,802 of CM022951.1, read as the reverse complement.
GCAAGTTTTGAACAAGAAAGTCTTCCAATTGTTTCATGGGTTTGAGGGGTATTTTGAAAATCTGGAAATACCTTATTCTAGTGTAAAAGAAAGATCTGAAGGTAAAACTACAAAAAGGAACTACTGATATTCTAAATTGTGTATCCCTTAAAAAGAATACCAAGAAACAGGATATCCTCTCTAACTATTATTTGTCAAGAGCTATTTATGATAGCTTCAAATTATCCAATTCTCCATCAAGAAATCATCAATACCACTTCATCATATAGTTATACTCTTCCACTCAACCCTATTTAGGGTCATGGTTTCTTTAACTCGATCTAACATGCCTTTCTTAAAAAAATTCACAGAGTCTTTATTGGTCTTCCCTTTCTCCTAGTTGCTCAAACTTGAAATCATTCCATTTGTTGTACATTCGTCATACATTGGTGTTTCTGACCTTCTATGTACATGTCCAACCATCTCAAACAGCATTCCTTTTTTCCCCTTCTTCTTTCTATTGAGGCTATTGTAGGTTTCCTCTTATGTTTACATTATTTTTGCTTTAAAAGAATAATCAATATACATGTTAGATTGTGAATTGCAAAGAATCTGGATTCCAAGAATGTGAAAAAGTAGAACTCACATAACCAGACCAAATAGATAGGATACACTTTGAGGGTGATCGTGATGAACTGATGATACTGGAATGGGACAAGAAGAATGGCATGAAAAGGAATAGAAATGGAAGATGAACTCAGCAACTGAAAACTGCTGAGTGAGCATTCAGTTCATAGTTCAACAAAATCAACAGCAAACTGAACAGAAAATGAGATGATCTCAATCTTTTGATCCATACAAACATCAAAATTAACTATCCCACACTGGTGAAAATATAGCAATTCCATCACAAAAATATACCAGGAGAATCATTTCCTTCTCCTGCCATTTTGTTGGTCTAGCTTTCCAATGAACACAGCCCCAAAAATGATAGTAAGACTCATTTTCATAAAAGATAAGGAGTCCACACTTTGATGTAAAAATAATACAAAGACTCATTATCACGAAGAAAAACGCTCCACATTTTGAAGTTAAATGAGTGGACTTGCCAATTACTTGGGCAACTAAAGGAACAGTTGGCCAATCTTTTTTTCTTTTTAAGTAATGAGGACGGCATCTCCAATGGCTGCAACATTAACATGTAAAACTATCACCGATGAGAATAACAAAGTTCAAGAACCAGCACCTCTAGTAGATATTTCACGATAGAAGCTTGACGACTGACAATTGCAGATACCAAAGGTGTGCAATTCACATTAGCAAGCAAAGTCGGCTTGGCTGAGCGCAAGAGAACCCTGTCCATGCAATTTTTGTCCACCCCATTCTGTAAAGTGAAGTCAATTATAGCCAAGTACTAGATATGTTTGACCATTTTGATAAAGCACAAAGGAGAATAAACATGAACAGCCATACCTTGATTAACACTGTGACTACATCAACAAAGCCTCTGCAGCTTGCAGAAACAAGTGCATGTGCTGCAGCATCAGGCCTCGTCATTTCTGAGCAGATCAAAAGTTCTGCAGCTTTAGCCTGACCACAAAGGCTAGCCTCCAGTAAAGCATCCTCACAGGCTAACTGTGAGGCGCCAGCTTTCAATAGCAAGCCAAGGAGATCACAATGACCTTCACGTGCAGCAGCAGTTGTTGCATAGCCTCGAAATAAGTCCTGGTTAACACAAGCTCCAGCTGCCTGCAAAAGGAGGTGGGCATTGAGAATGTAGCCAATTTGTTTTTTTCTTTTCCTTTTTCTAACAACAGATAAAAATGAAGTAATAAATGGTTTTCACATATAAGGAACCAGCCCCGACCAAGTAGAGCAATTCAAATCACCACATTATTCTGAAAGCATAGGATTTTTTTATCTCCTTGTTCTGGCAATTTCCGGGGTCAATTAGCAATCCATATTGATATTCCTGCTCTTTGTTAGTCATTTCAACTAAGAATGCGTCCATGATGACGATATGAATTGTACTTCATCAATCAAAATAAGAAATGGAGATCAGTATCTTTCCAGATGTACACTAGATGTCTCTGTGTGGAACCAGATGTCTTACTAGGCCTCTATTTCATCGTGAAACATGCATGTATAGATTGAAATCAAACATTCTTATAATGTGTTAATGAAGTTGCATTCACTGACAATTGGAAAGTCTACTCCACAATATTATTCTAAGGAGGAAGAAAGATTCATATGGTCATTTTGAAGAACATCTTCAATTGCAACCTTGAGGTTGTGTTCAAGTCACGCAACCAATCCATTAAAAAGAAGAAGAATATCTTCAAATCTCAGCACAACTTGATCGTAATTTGTTTTTCTCACATCCCTGTACTTCATAAGAACAATCTGCAACTCAAAAAGTAAAGAAACAATCCCAAGCTCTGGTAACTTAATTTCTGAACTTCTTTCCCTACTTTTTATGCCTGAAGAAAAAACTCAACGGAGAAAGTGCAAGCATAACTCATGTCTTGAGTTGAATTATATTTGGCTCGACTTTTGAGTCGCAACAGATGAATTCAATGCATGTGTCTTGGAGCTTAGTAGTCATATTTGTTGCCTTTTCAGAATGATAAAGTACTCAGGTCTTGAGAAGAGGACGTGAACTCTCAAGTTAAACCAACAATCTTTAAAATTGCTAGAATCATAGATTGTGAAATACACACATAGAATAACTCAATTGGACTAGAAGGCAGGCCTTCAGTAATTGAGAATCTTTCACACAAACAATTTCATATCAAAGGCTTGAAGAAGAAACAAATCATCTTCATCACTTGGTCATTTTCCACAACAAACTCCACCTTGGTAGCCATGCCACAGGAACTCTGGTGATGCAGCTGTTTAGTATTTGTAAGTGAAAATAGCACTTGGTAGCCATGCTAGCAATTATCAAATAGGATTTTAACTCTAGGATTAGAAGAGAGTTGAGAAAAGTTGAAAATGAAATGAATTCATATAATTGTGTTAAGATGCACATGTGAGGGGATATTTCCAAAGATACCCCCGAGATTACATTAGCTTCGGTAATGGTACCAGCTAATCATGTCTCGACCTCGGCCACGCGCACCTCGGCTGCAGTGCCAGGCTATGATGCCCAGATACGGCATGGACACGGCATAGACACGGGAGGGACATGGATTTTACATGTAAAAAGGAAAGTATCGGATACGATACGTTGCCCATTTTGAAGTATTCGTGCATCATAGGTGCCAGGTCGCCAACCGAGATTATTGTTGCTCCCGACCTCGGTCACTCCTGACCGATGCCACCGTGTCCTGGCCTCGGTCATGCATTTAGGCAATAGTGCCAGAAGGCTAGCCGAAACAGACACTGACAGTCGAAGCTCTATGGAAGCTCAACCACGTCATGGGACGTGTGATAAGACAAGGACATAAGCAAGTAGGGCTGATAAGCCATGTTGCCGTCCATGGTCCCTGATATTTAGGGTAAGGCCCGATGGGACAAGATGGGCTACGATGGGACATGATGAGTTATGATGGGACTGTGATTTAATAAAGAATGGGCTGATAAGGTCACATCACCGGGCCCATCATCCACAGTCGGTTCCATCTTCTATAAATAGAGGACCAAATTTCCAAATACAAGGTACGTTGTGTTACGCATAACACACAACTCCTTTACTATGCATCTCCATCCTACTGCTGAGTTCCTAAATTAACTTAGGCATCAGAGAGCCTTGCGTTGACTATAGCCAGGGTGTACTCTGTCCCTCTTCTCCTTGCAGATCCCAGACATCTTTCCACCTTCAAAGAGGCTTATTATCCAGCCTAATCCACCATTCCAAGTCTGTAATTTTTAGGCACTCACAGAAAGGTCAAGAAAAGAAAACTATTTCTCATTCAAACAAATTTAAGCTAACAGATTACAATATGCAACAATAACAGATCAGAGACAACAAAGCAAATCAATTCAAATCAACACAATCCATTCAAACAGGAAAGAAAAAAGAGCAAGGAACAAATTCAACTAAATCATACCAACAGCTTGCGTGCGATCTCAACATGGCCTGAATGAGCTGCAGCAAATAGCGCTGTTACATCGGTCTTGAACTCGGCGTACTCGAACTTCACCTCGTCCGCCTCTTCTTCATGAAGAACAGTCTCTGTACACTTCACTCTCAAGCTAACTGTCCCAATATAATTCACATCGATCGAACCTCCGCCTCCGCTCAAGCACTCGGCGACGCAGTCCTCATCTCCTCTCAGTGCCGCCTCTATAAGCCTCTGCGACAGCACTGAGAGCTCATCGGCCACCGCCTTCCTCGCCATTGAAACAAAACCCTAGAAATCTGAAGAATCCCAGTTGCAGAGCCCAAAGAAGAGCAAATATCCCTTCATGAGAAGAGAGAGATGCTACAAGAAGATGAAGATCACAAAACGCAAAGGAATGGAACTGAGAGCGAAAAGAAGCATCCGAGGATTGTCGCAGATATGTCTAGAGACTGGGCAGATGCAGAGCAGGCATGTTGTGGCATATAAAAAGAATGCAGAGATTTCGGAAGATCTTGCACTGTTCATGACGCAAATGCCTGTGGGGATTCCAGGAGATGGCAAGGCATTTTTGTCACTCACGTCTTTTGTGAAAACAACGTTCTTTTTACACTCTCTCAAGGCAATGTCAACTCGTAAATGGCCCAAATTACAGCTTAGTGTTTTTTTCAAATATTCAGGAGGTGTTTTGGGGAGAATGAGGATAGTAAAAGAGGAAGGTAGAAAGAAAGGATTTGAATTGTAGGGTAAGATTATGATGTTGTTACCTTGCTACTTGAAGAAAGGGGAGTGTATTTCTTTTTATCTGTTTTACTGCGAGGGGGTGGAGTGTAAATGCGTGAAAAGGATGGGTTACCTAAGCAGGTATGGACGACAGAGGAGACGGAGGAAATGCATCACATTATTCTTTGTGCGAATTGAATTACATCATCCTTGACCCGAGGAAGGAAATGCATCACATTATTCTTTGTAGGAATTTAATTACATCATCCCTGACCAGAGGTTTTGTACGGTTTTTCTTTTTCTAATGATAAACTCATCTCTTATTAAATACAAAAAGTCCACCTGACGGACTTATCACTTATTGGAGTCGGTCCACATGCCTGAGAACATTGGGGTAGGTCCACGTGCCGATCCCAATAAGTCCGTCGACGTAGATGGACTGTATTAAATATAGTAAAAAGTCTATTTTGATATATTTTTTGATATAATAAATTTCTATCTTATCTCTTGAATATCAAATAAGATAGGAGTTTGTCCAAGATTAATGCAAAAAAGTATATCCAGTAGCATTACTCTAAATATAGAGGAAATTATCGTGAAAATCACCTTTTCGAGAGATAATATTGCTGCTCAAACAAAAGAAAAAGAAAAGACAACAAATAACATTAATATTAAAAAAACTATGAGAGCCTTTTTTTTATCCATAAAACATCTGAAATGATTTTTACATAAATTTCTCTTACATCTATTTTTATTTTGTTTGTTTCGATTGCTTCCACATCATCCATGGTTTAGTTTAAAATGCATGTATAAGAGGATTTTATCAATTTTTTTTTCTAAGGGAGGGTTCCCAACTCTTTGGGCTTGATTAATCCATCCGAGCCCATAGAGAAGGCGGATAAAACCCCTGTAGCTCTTAGGTGAGTAGAATTAGTGGATTCAATTTTCGATTCCTAAAGAGAAAAAATTGAAAATTAATACCAGGACCTCTAATTCCGAAAAAGAGATGAACCGTGGTCCTGACCACTCGACCACTTTTTTATTTTTTTTTATGAAAACATAAAATCAAAAGGACAGAAAAAGATTAAAATAAAAAAATCGGAACAATTATTTTTTTAGACTACCTCTTTATGTTAGATTAAATCATATTAAAGTTTTTTTTAACGACCATTAACCCTAGGTGAGTTGACCCTACACTTGTTAGACATATGAGCTTGGGTTCACGATGATACTTAATGGATCTCAATCATTGATAATCGAAATCATTTGAAAAAAACACTCTCCTCATGTGGGCCCAAATGAAATTCAAGGGTTCCATCTTTGATGATGCCAAGATGAGAAAAAAAAGTTTCCTTGGGAGGGGGAACCTCACCAATTTCGGAGTGATATGATATCCTCGTGGGATCCATAATAATATCTAGAAAAGCAAACAACGTAGGTAATCCTTTTAACCTTTTTTAAAGGATTTTGTTCCCGAGACCTTTGACCTGAAGACCACCCATGACCCATCCATGTGCAACATAAAATGTCTTTGCCATTGGCTGGAGTAGTTGGTCCATTAACAGTCCATTTATTTAGATCAATGGTCCCGATTACCAGAAAATGGGCCCACACAGGTATTTTTGGTACACTATCTTCAAAATTGTCTTAGAAAAACAATTATTCTGAAAATGATTAAATACATTGAAATATGAAGTACTGCTAAATCAGTGCAAATTGCTGATATTTGTCACACAGGTGTGGCTAATCAGTGAATAATACTTGTCACACAGGTGTGGCTAATCAGCTAATAATACAGAAAGTTATATAATAGGTCAAAACAAATTACAACTCCAAGGAGTTTCTCATGAAAAAACAGTCGGTTGGATTGCTTTATGGGCGGATCCAGGCACAATCACGTGGGTGCGGTCACTCATTAAACTGAAGTGCATTTCCAGAAATCCAATAAAGATTGTGAGTCCACCCTCCAAGCACAAATGAAAATCCTTGTTTGCTCCAAAAACTAAAGTACCTACTAAAGTCCCCATCCCTCAAATGAAAATCCCACACCGCCACTGAAAACTTCCATAAAAAAAAAATGCCTCATAGAAGACATTTTTTCTTGGTGCTGTGGAATTAGATAGAGCTCTAGATATGATTTTATTTAAGAAAAAAAAATGGTTCTTAGATTATGGCAAGGAAGTAGAAAGTTTTCATGATCTTAATTCCCATAGATCAGTATTTGGTTGCCAGATGTGACTTCATATAAATGGTGAAAAAAGAATCTTATTCTATTCAATCCGTACTGTCAGTTCCATTACCTTTGATAGCATGGTACTATGTCTAATATATTGTATTTTTCATATACTCATAGCTTATAGCCTTCATTTCAGTGATATCTATTCATCATTAAAAGCCTTATTTCTACTTAGCCAAGGTGACCTGTCCCTTGTCATTAACAACATCTTTACAACTTGTAACTAAGTTTTCTAACCTCTCATCGCCCACCGTATTCTTGTTTTTTATGTTTTCGGCGCTATATTTCATGCACAAAGACTTGTTATCAATCTTTTGATTTCTAAGTTTATGGACAAGACAAAGCAATCTAAACAACAATTCTTGATTCTTCTCTTACACAAATTTATATCAGACAAAACTTGTGATCCTTGCAGGGGATTTGGCCAATGACTTTGATGCAGCCTCTGAATCTTTCTGCGAAATTAGATTGCTGTTTTGCAAGCATTGATGGGCGGATACGATGGTTCACTATCGCACTCTGTCCAATCTCTCCCATTCGGAGTTAGGATCTCATGAAATATTCCTGATTCACGAAGAGATTGAGTTCTTGAATTCATCTAAAGTGACAGGTATCACTCGATGCAGACAGCTGTGGTTAGGTGGGCTGAGATCCATTCCAATTTAATCAAACATAACAAGCCAGGCATGCGTGGAGTTGTGAACTTGTGATGCCTTGTCTTTATGAGATTTTTTTATTTTTTTTTATAGAATTGTGAACTTGTGATGCCTTGTCTTTATGAGATTTTTTTATTTTTTTTTATAGAATTGTCTTTATGAGAGTTGCAAAAAATGCCCGGCAGAAGCTTGTCTAGTCACTCTAGGTCCAGCTCATATTCTTATTTTTTTTCTTAAAAGGCCCTATGACTGGATTAATGCAGGTTAATCGGCCACTAGAAGAAGGAAAAAAAAAGTCTAAAAAGGATATTCATGAAAGTAATATGATAGAATTGAAAGGGTACAATCTATCCAGAAGGTGGCATAAGCACGGAGAATCATAAATAAAATTAATTTGATATGATTAAATATAATTGAAATAAAACTTTGATGATGATGGTGAGATGAGTAAAATGCACAAGCTTTCAATTGGGCCATGAACTCTTGTCTGCTTATTTTATATTTTGGTGCAATATCTCAGCCCAGCCGTAAAATAGATTTGGCCAACTGTGTTAGGTCACGTCCTGCATAGTAAACCAGGGGTTCACAATGCTGGATGAAAGCAGACTATGATGAAATAAGGTTTTGACAGCGTCGATGTTAGATACATTAGATAGGACTAGGCCTGGCCCTCTGATTGAGCCTAAAATAGATATGGCACGTAGAAAGTCTGGGCAGTGGTGCTGCCTTGCAATGGTGACATGGCAGAGTCTGATTAGCTTCCACCCTGGATAAATGCCTCGGAGAATCTTGATTCCCCACTCAGCTTTATGGAGCTTGGAAAGCATTTTAACTTTTAACACTTGTAGCTGTAGGACAGACCTTCTCACTCATTTATTGCCTTCTAAGTTTTGACCCATCCATTTTATTTCATGATCACTCCACTCTGGAGAGGTTTTGATTTCTTTAGTTCCATGATAGGATTAAGACAAAAGACCGCATGTTTTAATATATTAGACTTGTTTTCATTTGAATTTAAATTTAATAGTTTCTCAGGCAATCATGCCTAGATTATTTTATGCAGCTCAATCCTTATCCCTTCTCAATAGAGAACAAGTTGCATGTATCAAGAAAGTTCAGGAATCTCTATGAAACAATTGAGGGGAGGGGAGGGGTACCTTTTGAGAGGGTATCCATCTTTTTGTTGTTTCACTGTTGCTTCTTGGTGTTTGTTTCTTCGTTGTGTTTATTTTTTTATCTTCCATTTTGTGAAGAAAATAACTATGTCACAGATTGACATACTATATAGCTGTCCAAAAGTTTTGAAGGAAAATTTCCTCTCATATATGCAACACCTGTTTCTTGTTTTAAATCTCACTTCATTAATCTACTCTGTTTTAGTTTCTTGCACAAGTGAACTTTTTTGATGAGTCAGGCCCAAATGACCCAACCCAGGAGGATGGATCTCTCTCTATTCACTTCGACTCTTGTATTCCTCTAGTTTGTAATAATTATTGAGGAAGTAAAACACCACAGACAATCTCTGCCTTTCTGCAGTGGACGTAGGTCATCTTGACCGAACCATTATAATCCCTTCTCTCTCTTCTTTAATTATTGCATTTACTGCATTTATTACTTGACCGGTGGTGTCCGAAACCCTATTTTGGCATCATCAGTTTGGCGCCGTCTGTGGGGAACGAACAAAAGTTCTCATCCTTTTTTCAAAATTATGGTGATCACCACTAGATCGACAAGACGAACAGAGGGCGAGGGTAACCTCACTCCTACCCCGAATGCTCCTGCTCCCACTCCTCAGCAGATGTTGGAGACCATGCAACAGCTGGTAGCCGCCCAAAACCAGCAGATATTACAACTCGTGCTGGCAAGGCAAGGTGGAGCACAATTTGGAGGAGTACCACAGGGAGCATCACGCCCGGGACCTCCCCATCTGGGCGCCCATCCTCAGCTGGGCGCGCCAGGGTGCTCCCCATCAAGCTCTCCACGCCCGGGACCTCCCCATCTGGGCGCCCATCCTCAGCTGGGCGCGCCAGGGAGCTCCCCATCAAGCGCTCCACGCCCGGGACCTCCCTGTAACGCCCCAATTCCGGATACCGAGAAGATCGTCAAAGTACCGAAATTGGCGCGCTACTTCCCGAAAAATCCGAGAACTTCCAAGATCGTAGGTCCGCAGTGAGGTCCAATTTAAAACTTTTTGAACAATAATGTAACAGCAGTTATTATTGCGGAAGCGTATTATAAGCGGAAGCCATACAGAGATAGCGAAAGCATAAGGTATCATCGTATATATGTCAAATGTAGATGCTGAAGTCCAGCCTAAATGTATAGTGATAACAAATCAAGTTTAATTACATATTTTTATCACTACCCGTCTCACAACAAAAGTCTCTCAAAACCCAGACAAAAGAACACTCAAACCCCTGCAGCTAGAGTCGGCTCTCCACCTTCCGGCTCGACCTCATGGTCGGCCGGCCCCCATCCGTAGTCGCCTGCTACGGGCACCTCAACGAGTGCGAACGCATCGCCCTCGAACTCGGGGTCAAGACCTAAGCACCAAGAGTGGGTCAGATCTAAAGATCTGGCAAGTCACAGTAAGCTAATAATATAGAATGTATGCATCAAATGAGTAGAGACAGTAATAAAGTTAAGAGAATAGCAATGGTATAGATTCTAGGCAGTTGAGCAAGATAAACAAATAGAATCAAGATAAACATAATAAAATGAACCTACTCAAAATGGCACACTCACACAAGCTGGATACCGCGGGATATTATGCCGCGGCCCTCCCATACTGAACACAGTCGCGGCGGGGAAAATCTCACAGTGCTGGGGATTATCTAGCCCCGCAATTAACATCATCCATCAACACACACTGAGACCGGACTCGGTATCGCACCGTCCGTCTCCAACAATGCTCATCATGATAGCCCCACATCAAATCTCAATAGCTCCTACCAGAGATGATCAGTCCAACTGGCTGAGCTTAAATCAACTGAGTGAATGTCTATGCCGACTCGAAACAATAAAGGTCTGTGTCTGTCTAGGCTTTACCTTGCGTGAACAAGGTCCTAACAAAAGTCCCTAAGAGGTCCAAGTACTCAATATAAACTGTGGATCATAGTCCAAGTCCAATTTCATCATTGGATCTACACCAAGGCCCACCAAATACATGGCCTGATCTATAACAGTCCATATGAGGTACAAGTCCATATTCAATGACATATGATCCATTTACAATCTTAATGGATCAGAAGCCCATACAATCTAACCTCTCCATTCTAGGGTAATTCACATCCAACTTAGGCCATAAAAAGGGCCCGCCTAGCCACAGACACGGGTCAATGTTCACCCAATTATATTACCGGGTCACCTCTAAGTAGTCCTAGGTTTAGGTCCTCCATTTTCCATTTAATTAACAGGTATAAGCAATAATAAGGACAATAGAGTGATAGTCATAATATGAGGGAGATGAATCTCCAAGTACAAGGATCAAAGGGAGATATCAACGGTCCATCCTAAGTAAATGATCCACATTAGATTCAGGTCTATCCCAGGTAATTTGATCTTTAAGTGAAACCACAGATGCTAAGGAATACTGTGTTTGGTGCTTAGAAGTTATGTGCATCATTTGGGAACGTATAAAGGTCGAATCATCTTAGATTACATAACCTGGACTTTAATTAGTGGACCCCACGAGTCAAGGTTGAGCCGTACCAATGACTCGTGGCTGGCACTGTAACGCCCCAATTCCGGATACCGAGAAAATCGTCAAAGTACCGAAATTGGCGCGCTACTTCCCGGAAAATCCGAGAACTTCCAAGATCGTAGGTCCGCAGTGAGGTCCAATTTAAAACTTTTTGAACAATAATGTAACAACAGTTATTATTGCGGAAGCGTATTATAGCGGAAGCCATACAGAGATAGCGGAAGCATAAGGTATCATCGTATATATATCAAATGTAGATGGGCTGAAGTCCAGCCTAAAAGTATAGTGATAACAAGATCAAAGTTTAATTACATATTTTTCATTACTACCCAACTCACGACAAATGTCTCTCAAAAACCCAGACAAAAGAACACTCAGACCCCTGCAGCTGGTATCGGCTCTCCACCTTCCGGCTCGACCTCATGGTCGGCCGGCCCCCATCCGTAGTCGCCTGCTACGGGCACCTCAACGAGTGCGAACGCATCGCCCTCGAACTCGGGGTCAAGACCTAAGCACCAAGAGTGGGTCAGATCTAAAGATCTGGCAAGTCACAATATGCAGATAATATAGAATGTATGCATCAAAATGAGTAGAGACATGTATAAGATTAAGAGAATAACAAAGGTACATATGCTATGCAGTCGTGCAAGATAACAATGTAGAATCATAATAAGCATAACAGTAATAAACCTACACAATATGGCACATCCACATAAGCTGGTCACCGCGGGATATTATGCCGCGGCCCTCCCATACTGAACACAGTCGCGGTAGGGATCCTAAGCTAATGCTAGGGATTACTAACCCTGCAAAATATCATCAACATCATCCACAACGATCGAAACCGGCATCACACCGTCCGTCCCAACAGTGCTCATCATGATAGCCACACAACAAATCTCAATAGCTCCTACCAGTGATGATCAGTCCAACTGGCTGAGCTTAAATCAACTCAGTGAATGTCTATGCCGACTCGGAAACAATAAAGGTCTGTGTCTGTCTAGGCTTTACCTTGCGTGAACAAGGTCCTAACAAAAGTCCCTAAGAGGTCCAAGTACTCAATATAAACTGTGGATCATAGTCCAAGTCCAATTCCATCATTGGATCCATACCAAGGCCCACCAAATACATGGCCTGATCTATAACAGTCCATATGATATACAAGTCCATGTTCAATAACATATGATCCATTTACATCCACAATGGGTCACCAGCCCATACAATCTAACCTCTCCATTCTAGGGTAATTCACAACCAACTTAGGCCATAAAAAGGGCCCGCCTAGCCACAGACACGGGTCAATGATCCACCCAATCAAATTACCGGGTCACCTCTACGTATTCCTAGGTTTAGGTCCTCCATTTTCCATTTAATTAACAGGTATAAGCAATAATAAGGACAATAGAGTGATAGTCATAGTATGAGGGAGATGAATCTCCAAGTACAAGGATCAAAGGGAGATAACAACAGTCCAACCTAGGTAAATGGTCCACTTTCGGATACAGGTCCATTTCAGGTAATTCGATCTTTAAGTGAAACCACAGATGCTAAGGAATATTGTGTTTGGTGCTTAGAAGTTATGTGCATCATTTGGTAACGTATAAAGGTCGAATCATCTAAGATTACATAACCTGGACTTTAATTAGTGGACCCCACGAGTCAAGGTTGAGCCGTACCATTAACTCGTGGCTGGCACAGTGATGGAAGTCTATTTGAATGGTCAATGGGCCCCACATATGATTGCAACAATAGAAATTAGAATCTGGGGATCGTCACTGTACGCAGTGTGCTCAGCCGACCTCCTGGCCTGGGCGGTCAGCTCGGCACACTGGGACCAGAGAAGGAAAAACACCCTACAGGCAAAGCCTGTTTGTCCAGAACTTCCTGTGAGTTCGGCTAACTCCCTGGCCTGGGTAGTTGGCCGTGCACACTAAGAATTCTGGCTAAAGGGAATGTCCCAGGTTCTAGTCTCCTTTGTTGAAATCCCGCCTTTTTGGAAATCCATCTCGGAGTTCGGCTAAGCAATGGAGCTCAATTGATACTCAGTTCGGCCACCCAGCTCAGCTCGGCAAAGGGCCTAGCTCAGTTCGGCCACCCAACTGAGTTCAGAAAATGCATTGAGTTCGGCTAGGCATTGAGATTGGTTTAGCTCTCAGCTCGGTTAAGCACTGAGTTCGGCTAAGCTCGAAGTCCGGTCTGGCACGGAACCCGGTCTGGCGCTGAGCTCAGTAAAACACTGAGTTCGGCCATAACACTGAGTTCGGCCGTAACACTGAACTCGGCTTTGAGCACTGAGCTCGGCCTAGACACTTAGCTCGGCTAAACGTGGATCTCATCGACCATTATGCTCGGCAGAACTCTGAGTTCAGCTAGTGTTGAATCCAGCCATCGCTGAGTTCGGCCAGTGCTGAGCTCGGCAGTTGCTGAGCTGCGCTAACGCTGAGCTCGGCAACCGCTGGGCTCTGCAAGTACTGAGTTCGGCAGTTGCTGAGCTGTGATAACGCTGAGCTCGGCAACCGCTGGGCTCTGCAAATGCTGAGCTCGGCCATCGCTGGACTCTGCCCATCTCTCCTATCAGTGTTGTGTTCTGTTACAGAACCCAGTTCTGCGACAGGACACAACTCCTCTTCATTAAGCACAGGAATGGTGGTCCACCTCTGATCAGAATCCAGATCAAGTAGCACCCTATGGTCGCACAGGCCCCCTCACATAGACGTAGGGTCCTGATCTACCAAGGGTGGTCCTTCTTCGATTCCGATCTCAATACTGCGAGATGACAAGAACCCATATCCGGAAACTCATTCCTGTGACCCAATTCTCCTGGGTTTCTCCATAGACCATTACAGAAGCAAAATAAATCATTCCTACATCATTCCCCCATCATCAACCGGCCATTGATCATCCAAATGAGGTAATCCCATCCATCAATGGCCAAAGGAACCGAACAAACATGCTCAAGGATCGATCTAAACATATATATTACAAATTGAAATTCTACTGCCAATCAAAGGAAGGAAACATGCAATCTAAACTACCAGCACAGTGCACTTGCCTTGATCGATTGAAGGTAGAAGGAAAAGAAAGAAAACCACAGGGAAACCAAAGGCAGGGTCTCGGCAGTTGCTCCTATGGTGCAGGCTGGTCTCGGCTGGCCTTCTGTCGAGGATTTCTGGGGCGAGAGGAGAAGAAGAGAGAGATCGGAGGAGAGATGATGGTTCGTTGGAGGGAATTGGGGAAGAAGAAGAAGAAGAAGAAGAGAGAAGAGAGAAAGGAAAAAGGAGATGAACAGTAGTTGTTAGGGCAGGGGGAGGGTTTTGTTTATATAGGTTGGGTTTTTGGGTTAGGGACAAAATTGCCCTTGGGGTTAGAATAGGATTAGGGTTAGGGTAGAGGGTATTTAGGTCTTTAGGTGACCTTCTAGAAGATTCTTTGGTGCAAACCCCTTATAGTAAATACAAATTTCTAGCTAGGGCCTCTAACAAACTAACTAACTCTAAGAATAACAAAAGACCCCCTATTGACTCTACTAATTACACCACTAGTCTAACCCTAGGAAAATACATAGCTACCCTCACTAAGTCCCATAATTAGTATAATTAAAATACTTAGGCTAATATATAGTATTCAAATTCACATTGAGGGCCCACCAGGGGTGGGGTCTCACATTCCTCCCTCCTTTAAAACATTTGGTCCCCAAATGTAAAAACAAAGTAGGGACATACCTGCGGTAGAAGATGTGGATAATCTCTTGCCACCTGGTCTCGTAGCTCCCAAGTAGCTTTCTCCGGAGTGTGATGCTCCCACTGAACCTTCACGAACTGAATGGTTCGGTCCCGAAGCACCTTCTCCTTGGTGTTGATGACGGCGACTGGCTTGGCGATGTAGGACGCGTCGGGCTGGATATCGAGCGGCTGGTGATGCAGAATGTGGGTAGGGTCCTCCACATACTTCCTCAACATCGAGACATGGAAGACGTCGTGCACACCTGATAGCTCTGCTGGCAACTGAAGTCTGTAGGCGACATCTCCGATCCTAGCCTTGATCTCAAAGGGTCCGACGTATCTCCGTGCTAACTTGCCCTTCTCGCCGAATCTGAGGGTGCCTCGAGCTGGGGAAACCTTCAGGAAGACACGGTCTCCCTTCTGGAACTCGAGTGGTCTGCGCCGATTGTCTGCGTAGCTCTTCTGTCGACTGCGGCTAACCTTCAGGTTCTCCACTATCTGGTGGATCTTCTCACTGGTGTCGCCGACAATAGATGGTCCATGGAAACTCCTGACACCAACTTCCTCCCAACAAATTGGGGTCTTGCACTTCCTGCCGTACAATGCCTCGAACGGTGCCATCTTGATGCTTGAGTGGTAACTGTTGTTGTAGGCAAACTCACAGAGTGGCAAGGAATCCTCCCAGTTCTCCTTGTAGTCTAGGACACAAGCTCGCAACATATCCTCCAAGGTCTGGTTGGTGCGCTCTGTCTGTCCGTCTGTCTGAGGATGATAGGCTGTGCTGAAGCTCAACTTGGTACCCAAGGCTCGCTGAAGACTATCCCAAAAGTGAGAAGTGAAGCGTGGATCTCGGTCTGAAACAATCGAAGCTGGAACTCCGTGCAAAGAGACGATCTTATCCACGTACAGCTTAGCAAGGACGTCGAGTCCTGCTCTCATCGACACTGGCAAGAAGTGAGCTGACTTGGTCAGCCTGTCCACGATCACCCAAATGCCATCACTGCGTCTCCTGGTAGCTGGAAGTCCTGCAATAAAATCCATGGTAATATGCTCCCACTTCCACTGAGGTATCTCGAGCTGATGAAGTAGCCCTGGTGGCTTCTGGTGCTCGGCTTTGATTTGTTGACACGTCAGACATCTGGCCACATAGCCTGCAATCTCTTTCTTCATGTTGTTCCACCAGTAGTAGCTCCTCGGGTTCCTGTACATTTTGGTGCTGCCCGGGTGAATCGAATATCTGCTGTGGTGTGCATCTGCTAAGATCTGGTCCTTTAGCTCCTGGACGTCTGGTACACACAGCCTGTCCTGATAGTAGAGTACTCCACCAATCAGTCTGAACTCTGGTCTCTGGTCAATCTGCTCAATCACTTTGACAAGCTTGGGATCGCTGCGTTGACTGTCCTTGACCTCTCCAAGCAACTCCGGTTCCCATGCGGACATGGTGGCAAGCATAACTCTGTCGCTGAGCGGCTGAAACTGGACATCCAAGTCACTGAAGACATCGGTCCACACGCCCTCTGCTGCTAGGAAACTGATTAGGGCGGTCTTCCTGCTCAAAGCATCTGCTACGACGTTCGCCTTACCCGGATGGTATTTGATAGGGAAGTCGTAGTCCTTGATGTACTCCATCCAACGCCTCTGACGGTTGTTGAGATCATGCTGAGTGAACAGGTAGTGCAAACTGCGATGATCTGAATGGACTTCGAACTTCTCTCCGTAGAGGTAATGCCGCCACATCTTCAGTGCGAACACGACTGCTGCAAGCTCCAGGTCGTGAGTAGCATACTTCTTCTCGTGTTCCTTCAGCTGGCGTGATCCATAGGCGATGACTTTGCCCTCCTGCATCAAAACACAACCAAGACCGGTCCCTGAAGCGTCGGTGAAGACAACGAAACCGCCTGTACCAGAAGGTAAAGATAAGATCGGTGCTGACGTCAGTCTCTCCTTCAGCTCTTGAAGGCTGTCCTCGCATGCATCGGTCCATACGAACGGTACGTCCTTCCTCGTCAGCTTGGTCAACGGGGCTGAAATCGAAGAGAAACTCTTGACAAATCTGCGGTAGTAGCCTGCTAAGCCAATGAAACTCCGAACTTCTGTGACATTCTTCGGTCTCTCCCAGTTCACTACTGCCTCGATCTTTGCTGGATCCACAGCTAGGCCGTCTCTGGAGATGATATGTCCGAGGAAGACTACTTGCTCTAACCAGAACTCGCACTTGCTGAGCTTCGCGTACAGCTGGTTATCACGTAGCAACTGTAGAGACATCCTCAAATGCTGCTCGTGCTCCTCTCTGGACTTGGAGTAGACCAACACGTCGTCGATGAACACCACTGTAAAGCTGTCGAGGTACGGGGCGAAGATCTTGTTCATCAGGGCCATGAACACCGCCGGCGCATTCGTCAACCCGAACGGCATCACGAGGAACTCATAGTGTCCGTAACGAGTACGAAATGCTGTCTTCTGCACATCCTGCTCTCTGACTCGCAGCTGATGGTATCCCGATCTCAGGTCCACCTTCGAAAAGTACTGCGCTCCCTGAAGCTGATCGAAGAGCTCGTCGATCCGGGGAAGAGGATACTTGTTCTTCACTGTTGCCAGGTTCAGCTGCCTGTAGTCGATGCACATCCTCATCGATCCATCCTTCTTCTTCACGAAGAGTACAGGTGCTCCCCAAGGTGACATGCTCGGTCTGATGAAGCCCTTGTCTATCAACTCTTGCAACTGGGTCTTCAACTCTCGCAGCTCCGCTGGAGCCATGCGATAAGGAGCTCTGGAAATCGGTGCGGTGCCTGGCGCAAGCTCGATGGTGAAGTCGATCTCTCTGACTGGAGGCAATCCTGGGATCTCGTCGGGAAACACGTCTGGAAACTCGCAAACGACTGGGATCTCCTCGACTCCCTTGGACTTCTTGTCATCTGAGATGAATGCGATGTAGCCTTCGCAACCTGATCGCACTAGCCTCTCCGCCTTCAGTGCTGAAATCAATCTGGTACTACGTGGCTTCTTCTCGCCTACAAACTCGACTGTGTCGTCTGAACCGTCGATGGTAAGTCTGACTATCTTCTCGAAGCAGTCCATCACCGCTCGATATCTGGCCAACCAATCCATCCCCAAGATAACGTCGAAGTCATGCATGGGTAACACGATCAAATCTGCAAACATAATGTACTCCCCGATCTGCACTCGGCATCTGGGGTGGTAAGTCTGACACACTACCCTATTGCCCACGGGCGTAGACACAACTAGCGTGTAAGGCAACTCTTCTCCTACCCCACCAAGAACTAAAGCAAAAGCAGAAGACACATAGGAATGTGTCGCACCAGGATCAAACAATACTCTAGCAATCTGATCACAAATAGAAAGAGTACCTTCGACGACGTTCCCTGCAGCTTCGGCCTCCTCATGTGTGAGTGCAAATGCCTGACCTACAGCCTGAGGTCTCTGCTGCTGTCGCTGCTGTCCATGGGGCCTCTGGTATCGTCCCCTCTGGTAGTGCTGTCCCCTGGGCTGCTGGGGTCCACGTGCCTGCTACTGGGCACGGTACTGCTGCTGAGGTGGCTGGGGTGCCGGTGCAATCTGCTGAACGGGTGGAGCTGGAGCTGGTGCTCTCGGTGGTGCTGGAAGCTGAAGCATCGGGGCCTGAGGCTGTCCTCCTCTGAATGGGCAAAATCTGGAGATGTGTCCTGTCTCTCCACAGTCATAGCATACTCTGGGCCCACGCTGCTGCTGCTGCTGAGGCTGCCGCTGATACTGATGCTGCCTGACCTGGCCTGCTGGCCTCTGTCTCTGAAATGGCTGCTGCTGTATGGGCAAGGGCTGCGGTCTGACCAAGGCGGCTCTAACTCGCCTCTGTTGTTGACTGGCCTCTATCCGCTGCAGACGCTCCTCTGCCCAGTAAGCTCTCCTCAAAGCCTCCTCATATGTGGGCAGCTCGATGCAGGACATGCTCAACTGAATCTCATCTCTCAGCCCATCGACGAACCGACGGATCCTCTCGGACTCAGGTGTGATCAGAGCCTCTGCAAAACGAGAAAGCTGGGTGAAGCGAACCTCATACTGGTAGACAGTCATGCTGCCTTGCACCAGCGCCTGAAATTCCCGCAGCTTGCGGTCTCTGACGTGAGATGGTATGAACTTCCGAAGGAAGTCCGCCCTGAATGCAGTCCAAGCGATCTCGTCTCCTATCGTCTCGAAATGACGCTGAATCGTCCTCCACCAGTCCTCCGCGACTCCCCGGAACATGTAAGCGGCCAACTGCACTCTCTGCTGACCGGTGCACTCGAAGACCTTGAAGATCTTCTCCATCCGCACGATCCACTCGAAGGCCACCAGCGGGTCATCGGCGCCAGTGAACTCAGGGGGTCCCCTTTTGAGGAACCTCTCGAATATGACGTTCGGGTCTGCCTCCCGAACGGATGCCGCTGCTGTGCCTGGCTGAGCCACTCTGTCCATGATGTCCAAGACTTGCGTCTGGAATTGGGCAAAATCCTCGGCCTGCTGCTGCTGCGCCGAAGCCTGGGCCTCCTGGGAAACGAGGAAGGCCTGCAAGAACCTCTGGAAACGCTGCTCGAAGTCTGGCGAACTACCGACTGCTGGTATCATATGTGATGGAGAACCTTCTCTAGACATCTGTTAAGAGAAAGAAATTAGGTTAGTTTAAGTCCAACACTTAGGACTACACTGATTCTACCCGATCCATCGACCCTACACGCACCCCCACACTGAGATCCTCACTACGTCCTAAAGTTTCTAGTGTATTTTATTTCCTAGAGACTTGCCCGCTCTGATACCATAAAATTGTAACGCCCCAATTCCGGATACCGAGAAAATCGTCAAAGTACCGAAATTGGCGCGCTACTTCCCGGAAAATCCGAGAACTTCCAAGATCGTAGGTCCGCAGTGAGGTCCAATTTAAAACTTTTTGAACAATAATGTAACAACAGTTATTATTGCGGAAACGTATTATAGCGGAAGCCATACAGAGATAGCGGAAGCATAAGGTATCATCGTATATATATCAAATGTAGATGGGCTGAAGTCCAGCCTAAAAGTATAGTGATAACAAGATCAAAGTTTAATTACATATTTTTCATTACTACCCAACTCACGACAAATGTCTCTCAAAAACCCAGACAAAAGAACACTCAGACCCCTACAGCTGGTATCGGCTCTCCACCTTCCGGCTCGACCTCATGGTCGGCCGGCCCCCATCCGTAGTCGCCTGCTACGGGCACCTCAACGAGTGCGAACGCATCGCCCTCGAACTCGGGGTCAAGACCTAAGCACCAAGAGTGGGTCAGATCTAAAGATCTGGCAAGTCACAATATGCAGATAATATAGAATGTATGCATCAAAATGAGTAGAGACATGTATAAGATTAAGAGAGTAACAAAGGTACATATGCTATGCAGTCGTGCAAGATAACAATGTAGAATCATAATAAGCATAACAGTAATAAACCTACACAATATGGCACATCCACATAAGCTGGTCACCGCGGGATATTATGCCGCGGCCCTCCCATACTGAACACAGTCGCGGTAGGGATCCTAAGCTAATGCTAGGGATTACTAACCCTGCAAAATATCATCAACATCATCCACAACGATCGGAACCGGCATCACACCGTCCGTCCCAACAGTGCTCATCATGATAGCCACACAACAAATCTCAATAGCTCCTACCAGTGATGATCAGTCCAACTGGCTGAGCTTAAATCAACTCAGTGAATGTCTATGCCGACTCGGAAACAATAAAGGTCTGTGTCTGTCTAGGCTTTACCTTGCGTGAACAAGGTCCTAACAAAAGTCCCTAAGAGGTCCAAGTACTCAATATAAACTGTGGATCATAGTCCAAGTCCAATTCCATCATTGGATCCATACCAAGGCCCACCAAATACATGGCCTGATCTATAACAGTCCATATGATATACAAGTCCATGTTCAATAACATATGATCCATTTACATCCACAATGGGTCACCAGCCCATACAATCTAACCTCTCCATTCTAGGGTAATTCACAACCAACTTAGGCCATAAAAAGGGCCCGCCTAGCCACAGACACGGGTCAATGATCCACCCAATCAAATTACCGGGTCACCTCTACGTATTCCTAGGTTTAGGTCCTCCATTTTCCATTTAATTAACAGGTATAAGCAATAATAAGGACAATAGAGTGATAGTCATAGTATGAGGGAGATGAATCTCCAAGTACAAGGATCAAAGGGAGATAACAACAGTCCAACCTAGGTAAATGGTCCACTTTCGGATACAGGTCCATTTCAGGTAATTCGATCTTTAAGTGAAACCACAGATGCTAAGGAATATTGTGTTTGGTGCTTAGAAGTTATGTGCATCATTTGGTAACGTATAAAGGTCGAATCATCTAAGATTACATAACCTGGACTTTAATTAGTGGACCCCACGAGTCAAGGTTGAGCCGTACCATTAACTCGTGGCTGGCACAGTGATGGAAGTCTATTTGAATGGTCAATGGGCCCCACATATGATTGCAACAATAGAAATTAGAATCTGGGGATCGTCACTGTACGCAGTGTGCTCAGCCGACCTCCTGGCCTGGGCGGTCAGCTCGGCACACTGGGACCAGAGAAGGAAAAACACCCTACAGGCAAAGCCTGTTTGTCCAGAACTTCCTGTGAGTTCGGCTAACTCCCTGGCCTGGGTAGTTGGCCGTGCACACTAAGAATTCTGGCTAAAGGGAATGTCCCAGGTTCTAGTCTCCTTTGTTGAAATCCCGCCTTTTTGGAAATCCATCTCGGAGTTCGGCTAAGCAATGGAGCTCAATTGATACTCAGTTCGGCCACCCAGCTCAGCTCGGCAAAGGGCCTAGCTCAGTTCGGCCACCCAACTGAGTTCAGAAAATGCATTGAGTTCGGCTAGGCATTGAGATTGGTTTAGCTCTCAGCTCGGTTAAGCACTGAGTTCGGCTAAGCTCGAAGTCCGGTCTGGCACGGAACCCGGTCTGGCGCTGAGCTCAGTAAAACACTGAGTTCGGCCATAACACTGAGTTCGGCCGTAACACTGAACTCGGCTTTGAGCACTGAGCTCGGCCTAGACACTTAGCTCGGCTAAACGTGGATCTCATCGACCATTATGCTCGGCAGAACTCTGAGTTCAGCTAGTGTTGAATCCAGCCATCGCTGAGTTCGGCCAGTGCTGAGCTCGGCAGTTGCTGAGCTGCGCTAACGCTGAGCTCGGCAACCGCTGGGCTCTGCAAGTACTGAGTTCGGCAGTTGCTGAGCTGTGATAACGCTGAGCTCGGCAACCGCTGGGCTCTGCAAATGCTGAGCTCGGCCATCGCTGGACTCTGCCCATCTCTCCTATCAGTGTTGTGTTCTGTTACAGAACCCAGTTCTGCGACAGGACACAACTCCTCTTCATTAAGCACAGGAATGGTGGTCCACCTCTGATCAGAATCCAGATCAAGTAGCACCCTATGGTCGCACAGGCCCCCTCACATAGACGTAGGGTCCTGATCTACCAAGGGTGGTCCTTCTTCGATTCCGATCTCAATACTGCGAGATGACAAGAACCCATATCCGGAAACTCATTCCTGTGACCCAATTCTCCTGGGTTTCTCCATAGACCATTACAGAAGCAAAATAAATCATTCCTACATCATTCCCCCATCATCAACCGGCCATTGATCATCCAAATGAGGTAATCCCATCCATCAATGGCCAAAGGAACCGAACAAACATGCTCAAGGATCGATCTAAACATATATATTACAAATTGAAATTCTACTGCCAATCAAAGGAAGGAAACATGCAATCTAAACTACCAGCACAGTGCACTTGCCTTGATCGATTGAAGGTAGAAGGAAAAGAAAGAAAACCACAGGGAAACCAAAGGCAGGGTCTCGGCAGTTGCTCCTATGGTGCAGGCTGGTCTCGGCTGGCCTTCTGTCGAGGATTTCTGGGGCGAGAGGAGAAGAAGAGAGAGATCGGAGGAGAGATGATGGTTCGTTGGAGGGAATTGGGGAAGAAGAAGAAGAAGAAGAAGAGAGAAGAGAGAAAGGAAAAAGGAGATGAACAGTAGTTGTTAGGGCAGGGGGAGGGTTTTGTTTATATAGGTTGGGTTTTTGGGTTAGGGACAAAATTGCCCTTGGGGTTAGAATAGGATTAGGGTTAGGGTAGAGGGTATTTAGGTCTTTAGGTGACCTTCTAGAAGATTCTTTGGTGCAAACCCTGTGAGGACCCGTCCCTAGACATACCTGGTGGGACCCAATTTGACCAAGTCAACCATAGGTTATCCTAATTACAGATGGGCTTCCCTTGGAGAATTATGAATTTAACCTTAGGATGACCCAACTACCCGTGGCCTGACCCATTACCCATTAATTAAGAGGGCACTTTAGTCAAACCCTACCCCACCTTAATCCCATGTGAGCCCCACCTCACTCATCTCACTCTCATCACACCCCCCATCTCATTTTCTTCTTTTTCCCCATTCCCTATTCTAGGTCACGATGGAGACCCTTTCCCCTCTCCTCATTCACTCCACACCAACACAACACAGCAGCCCCTCCATCTCCATTTCTCTCATTCCTCTCTTTCTCTCATCTCTCTCGTTCTCTCTTCCTCCCTCACGGCTTGCTGCCACTTCGCCGGACGCCGTCGTCGCCATCACAACGCCGGCCATCTTCTTCTCCTCTCTCATCTCGGTTCTCTCTTTCCCTCATCCCCCTCATCCATCTCTTCTTCTCCCAACCCTTGCCGCCCACTGCCGCCGGACTCCGAGCACGGCGCCATCGCCATCGCCGTGGATGATCTCCTCGATCACTGGCAGCCACTCCACCTCTCTTTTCTCCATTTTTCGTTTCTTCTTCCCTTCCCTGTTTCTCTGTTTCCTTTCTCTGTTTTCTCGTTCTCCCTTAATCCTCTCTCACTCCTCCCAGCCAACGAAATTACCCAGCCCCTCCATTTCTCTCTATTTTCCATTTCTTTCCCTCTCTCTCTCTCTCTGTTTTCCCCATTCTTCCCCTTCACTGTATTACTCTTTCTCTCTAATTCTCCATTTCCATCTCTCTCTATTTCCCCCATTTCCCTTTCTCTGTTTCTCTCTTTCTTTCTCTATTCTTTCTCTTTCTTCTCTTCCGCTTTCTTGATTGGTGGTTTGTTTGGCGACTGATCCGTTGCCGCAGGGTTCAGAGAATGATGCATTTGGTGCATCGTGAGGCGTCTATCATATAGATCTCTATTCTTTCCTTTTCTTGTAGCTGGCCGTGTTGGCCTAGGACTGAATAGTTAGTTTAATTATGGAAAGTACCTTGTAATCTTTTAAAGTGAAACAAAATTTTAGGGCCTTGTCCATTTACCTGCTCATATGAGATTCACACTTGATTATATTATGGGATTTTCCGCATCTCTTAGGTACTTTCTCGTAGCGCCCCGAGATTCGAGGCGCCCGGATTTTGGGGCGTTACAAACCCCCTATAGTAAATACAAATTTCTAGCTAGGGCCTCTAACAAACTAACTAACTCTAAGAATAACAAAAGACCCCCTATTGACTCTACTAATTACACCACTAGTCTAACCCTAGGAAAATACATAGCTACCCTCACTAAGTCCCATAATTAGTATAATTAAAATACTTAGGCTAATATATAGTATTCAAATTCACATTGAGGGCCCACCAGGGGTGGGGTCTCACAGGCACAGTGATGGAAGTCTATTTGAATGGTCAGTGGGCCCTAATATGATTGCAACAATAGAAATTAGAATCTGGGGATCGTCACTGTACACGGTGTGCTCAGCCGACCTCCTGGCCTGGGCGGTCAGCTCGGCACACTGTGATCAGCGAAGGTGAAACATCCTGCAGGCAAGGCCTACTCATCCAGGATATCCTGTGAGTTCGGCTAACCCCCTGGCCTGGGTGGTTGGCCGTGCGCACTAGGAATTCTGGCTGGAGGAAATGTCCCAGGTTCTAGTCTCCTTTGTTGAAATCCCGCCTTTTTAGAAATCCATCTCGGAGTTCGGCTAAGCAATGGAGCTCAATTGAATACTCAGTTCGGCCACCCAGCTCAGCTCGGCAAAGGGCCTAGCTCAGTTCGGCACCCAGCTGAGTTCGGGAAAATGCATTGGGCTTGGCAGAGCATTAAGGTTGGTTTAGCTCTCAGCTCGGTTAAGCACTGAGTTCGGCTAAGCTCGAAGTCCGGTCTGGCACGGAACCCGGTCTGGCGCTGAGCTCAGTAAAACACTGAGTTCGGCCATAACACTGAGCTCGGCCGTAACACTGAACTCGGCTTGGACACAGAGCTCGGCCTAGACACTTAGCTCGGCTAAACGCGGTCTTCTGCCTAACCATTATACTTGGCAGAACTCTGAGTTCGGCTAGTATTGGATCCAACCATCGCTGAGTTCGGCCAGTGCTGAGCTCGGCAGTTGCTGAGCTGCACTAATGCTGAGCTCGGCAACTGCTGGGCTCTGCAAGTGCTGAGCTCGGCCATCGCTGGACTCTGTCCGTCTCTCCTATCAGTGTTGTGCTCTGTTACAGAACCCAGTTCTGCGACCGAACACAACCTCTCTTCGTCATGCACGGGGATGGTGGTCCACCTCTGATCAAGATCCAGATCAGGTCGCACCCCATGGTCGCCCAGGGCCCCTCACATAGATGTAGGGTCCTGATCTACCAGGGGTGGTCCCACTTCGATCCCGATCACAACACAACGAGGTGGGATCTCGTCATTCCATCTCCGGAAACCCATCACTGCGACCCAATTCTCCTGGGTTCCTCCACCGACCAGTACAGAAGCGAAAACACAGAATAATCATCCATCAATCATCAACCGGCCATTGATCATCCAAATGAGGTAATCCCATCCATCAATGGCCAAAGGAACCAAACAGACAAGCTCAGAGGTCGATCTACTCATATAAATTGCAATTTGGAAATCTAACTGCAAATCAAGGAAAGAAAACATGCCATCTATACTATTAGCATAGTGCACTTGCCTTGATCGATTGAAGGTAGAAGGAAAAGAGAGAGAAAACCACAGGGAAACCAAAAAGAAGGGTCTCAGCAGTTGCTCCTACGGTGCAGGTCGATCTCGGCTGGCCTTCTGTCAGGGATTTCTGGGGCGAGGGAGAGAGAGAGAGATTGGAAGAGAGATGAGGGTTCGTTGGAGGGAATTGGGGAAGAAGAAGAGAGAAGAGATTGGAACTTGAGAGGAAAGGAGATGAACAGTAGTTGTTAGGGCACGGGAGGGTTTAGTTTATATAGGTTGGGTTTTTGGGTTATGGACAAAAATGCCCTTAGGGTTATCATAGGATTAGGGTTAGGGTAGAGGGTATTTAGGTCTTTAGGTGGGCTTCTAGAAGATTCTTTGGTGCAAACTCCTTAGAGTAAATACAAAACTCTAGCTAGGGCCTCTAACAAACTCCCTAACTCTAAAAAAATAACAAAAGACCTCCTATTGACTCTACTAATTACACCACTAGTCTAACCCTAGGAAAATACATAACTACCCTCACTAAGTCCCATAATTAACATAATTAAAATACTTAAGCTAATATATAGTATTCAAATTCACATTGAGGGCCCACCAGGGGTGGGGTCTCACACTCCCCATCTGGGCGCCCATCCTCAGCTGGGCGCGCCAGGGAGCTCCCCATCTGGGCGCCCATCCTCATGGCGGCGCCCAGGGAGTTCCCCAGGGCGCCCATCCTCTCAATGCCGTTGTTGGGCACATTTCTGCTCCAGATACAAGATGACCCCGCAGCAATAAAAGCATCAGCAAGGCCATCCTATGAGTCATTATCAGCCAGGACAACCCTCTCCTCAGTTTGGGAAGCTCAATCCCGTGCTGCCCTCTAATCACTCTTAAAGTTGTCCTCGGCATCACCGTAGACATCATCAGTTTGGCCGATGCATGCTCCATGGCGAGAAGCACCTCACCGGGCGCCCATCACCATGGCGCCCAGGGTAGAGGAGCACCTCACTTGGGCGCCCATCATCATGGCGCGCCCAAGGTCGAGGAGCACATCACCATCGACATCATATATAAGAGCTGCCACTACAATCATCAAGCCCCTCAGTCAGCACGAAGCCTATGAGGACAATATCTGGGAAAGCAGTTCTCCCATGTACCGCCCCAGTCATTGTCTCCACAACGGTCTCTCTGAGCATCACCCTCTCACGGGTCTGTACAAGCTCAGCCTCATTGAGCGAAGTCCTCTCGCGGGTCTTCAGAAGCTCACCTCACTGAGCGAAGCCCTCTCGCGGGTCTTCGGAAGCTCAGCCTCATTGAGCGAAGCCCTCTCGCGGGTCTTCAGAAGCTCACCTCACTGAGCGAAGCCCTCTCGCGGGTCTTCAGAAGCTCACCTCACTGAGCGAAGCCCTCTCGCGGGTCTTCGGAAGCTCAGCCTCATTGAGCGAAGCCCTCTCGCGGGTCTTCAGAAGCTCACCTCACTGAGCGAAGCCCTCTCGCGGGTCTCCAGAAGCTCAGCCTCACTGAGTGAAGCCCTCTCAAGGTCCTTCGCAAGCTCAGCCGCTGCCTTGGCCGCCCTCTCTTAGGCTACAAAGAGTTCGGTCTCAAGCCTGGTCGCGCCTCTCGCAGGCCGCGGAAAGATCAGCCTCGGAAGTTCTTCCAGCTGGCGCAGCCCTCTCCTAGCTGGCACAGCCCTCTCCTCAGCTTGAGAAGCTCTCTCATTTCTTCTTCTGGGATGACCCATCAGAAGTTACCGAGGGGCAGAGTCTTGGAATTTACATATGTTAAGGGATATATCATGCGCTACGCAGAGGGGGTCCGGGGGATCAGACTCCCCCGGGCGCCCAGGGGCCTTCACTTCACTCCCCGGGCGCCCAAGTCCCTCGGCGCCCAAAGCATCCCTCGGGCGCCCAGGACTCCCCCGGGCGCCCAGGACTCCCCGGGCGCCCAAGTCCCTCTCTCCCCCTCTCGCCAGGACTACTCCCCGGGCGCCCAAGTCCCTCGGGCGCCCAAGGGCCTCTCCACGCCCCAAGGAATTCCCCGGGCGCCCAGACTCCCCCGGGCGCCCAAGGGCCTCTCCACCCCAGGGCTTCCCCGGGCGCCCAGACACTCACTCCCCCGGGCGCCCAGACACTCCTCAGGCGCCCAGGGCGCCCACCTCCTCCTCGCCCAGCGCGGCGTCGCCCTCGCCCTGCGCGGCATCACCCTGCGCAACCTCGCCCAGCGCAGGGACGCCCATCACCCACACTGACTCCTCGCCCAGCAGCGCAGGGGCGCCCGCCAGTCTCCTCTACGCCCAGAATAACTCCCCCGGGCGCCCAGACCTTCTCCCTAGGCGCCCAGACCCCGGGCGACCAAGTCCCCCGGGCGCCCAGGCCATTTCTCCCTAGGCGCCCAGACCCCGGGCGACCAAGTCCCCCGGGCGCCCAGGCCATCTCTCCCTGGTCGCCCAGGCTTCTCCGGTTCCGAAGCTCGCCCAGGCTTCTCCGGTTCTGATGCTCGCCCAGACCTGGATTACAACCGGAAAAGAGGAAAAATATTTTGGAGGGAGAAGAGACCTGAATCTATCAATGCCCCCTTTCAAAAAATTATTTGGGCACGGGGCATTGAGGGGCAAATGATGAGTCAGGCCCAAATGACCCAACCCAGGAGGATGGATCTCTCTCTATTCACTTCGACTCTTGTATTCCTCTAGTTTGTAATAATCATTGAGGAAGTAAAACACCACAGGCAATCTCTGCCTTTCTGCAGTGGACGTAGGTCATCTTGACCGAACCACTATAATCCCTTCTCTCTCTTCTTTAATTATTGCATTTACTGCATTTATTACTTGACCGGTGGTGTCCGAAACCCTATTTTGGCATCATCATTTTTGAAGCTGTGGCTTGGGGGCAGTCCACTTCACTGCACTGGGAACGTGAATGTGCCTGTGCATAATGGCGCATTTTGCATCATAGTGAGGAATGGGAAGTTTTAACCTATCACATCCAATGAGTCGAGTGAACCTATTCATCAACTGAGCCGAGTGAGTTGACTCATTTCATGAGGTGGACTAGATTTGACTCAATTCACTAGCTAAGCCATTAAGTGGCCGGCGTCATCTTTATTCGTGGTCTAGCCATTTCCACTTTGATGTCCCAGTCAAGTGACCATTGAGTGTGTTCATTCAAGGCCCTTTTGAGAAAGCATCACAACCCATTATAGTGAAGGGCCTCAAGGGTAATAACTTATTTAGTGAAGGGTCGGTTAAACCCCTATATGCACTCGTAGACAGGATATTACTTATATGTACTCTAGCTCATAGAACTCATTTAGATGTATATTTTTATCAATGGAGGTGGAGACGAGCACATGGAAAGGTCGTCCTTACACACAAGGGTAAAAAATAAAAAAAGACTCGTGCTTGATCAAGTTAGCCCTTGATTTAATACCCTTTAAATTTTGGGGGTCTCTTGACCATGTATTTCTTTTGAGATTCAATCCAACACTGGATAAAGATATTATAAGAGTAAATTTGGCATGATACCAGATCATGGGAGGATGAGAGAATGAAAGGTACTGCACTTATCAAACGTGAGACCCACATAGCCAAATTATATGTGGTATCTCCTATGAGAACATTTCTCAATAAATGAAACCCAACTTTTGAAGTCACTTTTAAATCGACCAGGCCGAGTCGAGCCCCCAATCCTTGAACTTCCAAGTTTAGGCCCAACCCAACTACTAATTGGACTGCAAACCCATCTCAGACCTAACCCAACTACTAATTGGACGTCTCAGACCCAACCCAACAGACTTTTAACTTAGGTCTTCACCCGGAAAAAACCTGGTCTGACCTGAAATGGGCTCACACAGCCTGGCCCAACTCCGAGAAATGGGTAAAAAGTAGATGAATTTTTGCCTTTTAGCTGCGTGAGAATGTTACTTTTTGAAAAAAAAAGAAATTCATGAAAGAGAGAATTATAAAATCTTATACTTTTACCTTACTTCACTTCTCTTTACAAGTAAAGTCGCCAAATAAGCATAAGGGGTTGGCCGAGTCGTCAGGACCATGGTTCCTCCCTCTTTTGGAGCTAGAGATCTTGATATTGACCATCGGTTTCACCTTCTTAAGGAATCGAAGTTGAGTCCACTAGTGCTACCACTTTTGGGCTACATGCGTGTTTACCCGACTTCCTTTTGGCCCAGAGGGATTAGTCCAGTCCAAAAGATTGAAACCCTCCATAGCAAAAAAAAGAAAATAAAAAAAATTCGCCAAACAAGCCCAGAAGAATACACACAACTTATATAGATATGAGTATCTAACTACTTTTGGACCATTTTTTACATGGAGTGACTATTAGAGGTGTACATGGATCGGATTGGTGCAGATTGGGCCAAATCCATCATCAATCCGTTACCTACGGATTGACGGATTTGAAATCCATCACCAATTCGTGGCTCTTAAAATCCGATCTATTCCGTGGAGGACCGGATCGGATTGGATTAATCCGTTCAATCTAATTTTAAAAGAAAAATATCAAACATGTTATTAAAAAAATTGCATTTTGACCCCTTAATTTTTTTTTCTTATTTTAAATTTAGACCCCTTACATTTCTTTTTATTTATATTTAATGTCAATAGTTTGGATCGGATTAAATTAGCGAATTGAGGGTGAAATCCGCTGCCGATCCATTATTAACAGATTATAAAATTTTCAATTATTCACCCATCCATTTACTTTCGGATCGGATAAAAATTTACGGATAGAATCCAATCGGATTTCGAAAACAGAGTTTTTGTGCACCCCAACTGACCATCAAGAACGCTATGATCCAACGGCAGGCAGTCAATTCAAACATGCCCATAACCTTCTTCTCTGATTATGAGTATGACACACAGTTTCAGATCTGATGGATCTGGATTTCTTCTGCAATCTGCAACCTTCTCCTAACTCTCTCCTTGCGCTGATTAAAACCCCTCTTCACTAAAACCAACATTTTTACGGCCTTGGGAGTTTGGACTCTGAAATCAGACGAAAGCCTTCTCAAACCGGCATCACATTCCATTCCAAATTCCAAAACCCCTTCTTCTCCCCAAAAAGCAGAAATGATACTGACAAACACACCCACAGATCTCTCTGCATAAGAATAAGGAGAAGAGAAATGGCGTCTGCGAACGGAACGGTTTCCGTATCGGAAGAGGAGAACGTAACGGGCTTATCCTCCATAAACTTCGGCAGCCCTGAGAGCCTGGATCAGGTCCGAAACCTAACAGACGTAGGCGCCATGACCCGCCTCCTCCACGAATGCATCGCCTACCAGCGCAGCCTCGACCTCGACCTCGAAACCCTCCTCTCCCAGCGCTCCGATCTCGACAAGCACCTCCACTCCCTCCAGAGATCCGCCGACGTCCTCGAGATCGTCCGCGCCGACTCCGACCACATGCTCTCCTCCATCCGATCCACCTGCGACCTCGCCGACCAGGTCAGCGGCAAGGTCCGCGAGCTGGACCTCGCCCAATCCCGCGTCCACTCCACCCTCTCCCGCATCGACGCCATCGTCGACCGCTCCAGCTGCCTCGACGGCGTCAAGAAGGCCCTCGACACCGAGGACTTCGAGTCCGCCGCCCGCTTCGTCCAGACCTTCCTCCAGATTGATGCCCGCTACAAGGACTCCGGATCCGACCAGCGCGATCAGCTCCTCGAATCCAAGCGCCAGCTCGAATCAATCGTCCGGAAACGCCTCTCCGCCGCCGTAGATCAGCGCGATCACCCAACTATTCTCCGCTTCGTCCGCCTCTTCTCCCCGCTAGGGCTCCAACAGGAAGGATTGCAGGTCTACGTTACCTATTTGCGCAAAGTGATCGCTTTGAGATCTAGGTTAGAATTCGAGAACCTGATGGAGCTCATAGAGCAGAATGCAGGTCAGTCTCAGGTCAATTTCGTCGGATGTTTAACCAATCTGTTCAAAGACATTGTCCTCGCGATCGAAGAAAATGATGAGATCTTGCGCGATCTCTGTGGGGAGGATGGAATTGTGTATGCCATCTGCGAGCTTCAAGAAGAGTGCGATTCGCGCGGGTCTTCGATCTTGAAGAAGTACATGGATTATAGAAAGCTGGCTAGATTGGCTTCCGATATCAATTCCTATAGCAAGAACTTGATCACCGTGGGAGCTGCGGAGGGGCCGGATCCTAGGGAGATCGAATTGTATTTGGAAGAGATCTTGTCATTGACGCAGTTGGGCGAGGATTACACTGAATTCATGGTGTCCAAGATCAGGGGATTGAGTTCTGTCAATGCGGACTTGGTTCCGCAGGCGACGAAGGCTTTTAGGAGTGGGAGCTTCAGTCGAGTGGTGCAGGATCTTACCGGTTTTTACGTGATCTTGGAGGAGTTTTTCATGGTGGAGAATGTCCGGAAAGCTATAAAGATCGACGAGCATGTGCAGGACAGCCTCACGACTTCAATGGTGGATGATGTGTTTTATGTTCTGCAGAGTTGCTGCAGAAGGGCGATATCCACTTCAAATATCAATTCAGTGCTTGCTGTATTGAGTGGTGCTATGAATTTGCTAAGCAATGAATATCAGGAGGCGCTGCAGCAGAAAATGAGAGAGCCGAACTTGGGCGCGAAGCTGTTTTTGGGTGGTGTTGGGGTGCAGAAGACAGGAACAGAAATTGCCACTGCTCTAAACAATATGGATGTGAGCAGTGAGTATGTCTTGAAACTGCGGCATGAGATTGAGGAGCAGTGCACAGAGGTTAGTTATCATCATGATCTTCTTCTTGTAGCTTCTGATGGTAGAAATAACTATTATGTTACATTGTTACTATGAATTGTGATATATACTATTCTTGAAGATTATTTACATATGTTTTCTAAGTACCAACTTGAATTTTGGTGTCCAATTTGAGTGTCATTGTTTTCCATATAAGCACTAACAAAATATGGTTCCTGATTAGTGTTTATGTGTGAGTTAGCTTTCTACACATTAAATCAGGGGCTGCATTGTAAAGTAAAGAACCCATAGTATGTTTTTTCTTTCCTGGATTGTTTCTCTTTTTATCTGCAATGACCTGTTGACTGGTCACCATTAGTAGATGTTTCCTTTTAATGCACAAATGTGACTGATTCACTGCAGAAATAAGAAATGTTTTCACTCATTTGATTGCATATTATTTTATGTGTGAGCACTTACCACTGTATGTGAACGTATTTTAGTTATTGGTTTGTTTCCTTTTATGGATTCAATGAATGTAAACGATGTTACCTAAGCATAGAGTAATAATGGATTTGGTCTGGCTGAGAAAATTTTCAATATGGCCAATCGATTAAGATACTATCTCACAAAAAAATCAGGGCTGAGCCATCCTGGGCCTAGCCCCTTGGAGGTGACATCCACACCTGAGTATGTGTATCAACTATCAAATATGAAAGGGTATCAGGAAAGCAAGTATTTGTTACAATTCATTATTGGTTCATTGAAACCTTGTTCAATAATATTCTCAACATGAGCTATAGCCTGTCTAGTTTGTATACACATTCAAAATTCTTATTGATTTTAAAATATAGAGTTCCATGTCCAGGGAAAGAGGTTCCTTTATCCATATTTGAGCATCACAGTGTCTTTAATTGAGTTGGTGATGGATAGATGGAGCCATCAAACATTCACCACAGATACCCGGCCATTGTAGTCATCACAATTGGCAACCTCAGGAGCTTTCACAGAAAGGGAAACACTTGCACAAAGCAACCAAAACAATAAGGGCAAAAGAGAGGATTTTCATTGAGTTCTGTAATTGAGAGATTACAAGTGGATGCAATGACAATCTTGCCTATTAAGGATCCTAGATAGGATTTTCCTTCCTCTCCACAAAATAGTTACATGCCAATCTCTGTACACTGAGTAGGGTGCTCTTTCCTCGTTCTTATTAATTACAATTGAATTATCTTTTATTGATTACCTATCCACCAATTATGTTGCTAGATCTTCTTAGGTTTTATGGGCTGGATCTAGTTCTCGTCACACCTGCATCAGTGTTTTTTATTGAAAAGGATGTGCAAGCTGTGGCTATTATGGAGGCTTTACGAATCTTTTTAAGGCAAAATTGGGGTGCTTAATTGTGGAGAGCAATTTGGATAATGCTATCAAGTATCAACTGGATATGAAAGGGTGGAAAGGCCTCTGGAGGATGAATTTCTTGTTCAATGAGATATAAGACACATGGAAGTCAATGGATGTGGCGTCTCAGCATATCTTACAGGGCGCTAATGAGGTGGCGTATTCATTAGTTAAGCAAAGAGTTGGTAGAAATGAGTTGTATATAGGCCTTTGTTGTAATTCTTCTTTTGCTCTTCTTTGATGTTTCATCTTTCTTCTTGTCCATTCCTTGTCTCCTATACTCCAGAGCTACTTCATCATTCTTGTCTTTGCTTTAATAGAATTCCACCATTACTGATCTTTAAAAAACACAAAAGAAATTTGCCACTAAACTGGATGTAGTTATCAAGCCCTAATGATGGTTTTGGGTGTTAGTGAGTGATATCAATAGAAAATTTATTCAGAAAACAGGAATTCATAGCAACATATGACGCTTGAAGGTTGATGATCGTTTCTTGAATTTGCAGACTAATTGGTAAATATCAGGTTCTCTTGTTTGTTGAATTTGATGGAAGCATTTTAAGGAACACGGCTTTGTGTGTCTGTAGGGAGCATTTCTTGTAATCATGAGTGCTGCTAATGATGAACTTGTCTAGGGAAATGGACTGTAATGGCTTTCGAGAGAGAGTTTTGTTTGTATTATTAATGTTAATGTTGGTGTTGGTGTTGGTGTTGGTGTTGGTGTTGGTGTTGGTGTTGGTGCTGCTGCTGCTGCTAGTGAATGATACCGATTGCAAATTTATTTAGAAACAGGATTCCTAGCAGAATAAGACGCTTGAAGGTTGATGGTCTTAGTTATTACCTGACAGTAGGTTTCTTGCATTGCAGACTTGTTTATTTGGTAAATTTCAGATTCTCTTGTTTGTTAAATTTTATGGGATCATTTTAGGAACATGACTATGAGGTAGGAACATTTCATGTGATCATGAGTGCAGTTAATGAGGAAGATGGTGAAGTGAATCCGCATTTTGCAACCTTGTCATTGTGGCCCACTTTCCAATTGTGCTATGGGCTCCAGTCAAGGATTATTAGTTTTTAACTACCAGAATAATAAAATCGAAGCAAGATAGAGGAAACTCGAGTGTTGATTAAGAGAGGAAGTATAAATAAGGCGTCTATGTTCCCCGAATTTTTTTTGTTTGCGTGTAAGAAATTATTTGGTGTTTCCTTTTGAGATCTTTGGAAGTCTTGGTTGGAGTGTTCTCTTTAAATTGATGTTATTTTGATGTTTTTCCGCTCCTATATCATAGCCTTGGAGACAATTTTTTTATGCTCCCATATCATACCACTGCTATGATGCACAGATACGACATGGATACGGTAAGGACACGCCATAGACACGGCAAGGACACGGATTTAACATATAAAAAGTGAAGTATCGGATACGATACGACACGATACATTGCCCATTTTGAAGTATCCGTGCATCATATCATACCAGTACAAAGATTTCTAGACTTGGCACAATATTTAAATTGATAAATTAAATAATTGTTTTTTAAACAAATAATGCAAAATTACACCTAAAGAAAGAAATGTACAAATCTCACCTTAGACAATCAAGTAATAATCACTATTAAAAAAATCAAGTAATAAACATGTCAACATTTTATTTTAATTGAATTTCAAAAGAAAAATATGATATACAATTAAAAAAAGAAGAAAAATCTGATACTATTGTCGATAGAAAAACCAAGTTTAAACTGGTACTAGAAGAATCCAGTTATTTTGGACGTGAGAATTTGGGTGAATGTGTGCTGGTACATAATATTTTGTGCACTGCAATGAATCCATAAACTTGCTAAGAAGATGCCATTACTAAAATTTGGGGGTTGTATAACAAGTTTTGTTGCCACTTGCACCAGCAATAAACAAATGAATGATCAATTACCAATGTCTCACTATCTATTATTTTCTTGCGCTCAGTTAGATGCTCTAAATTTGTCTGCTTATCTCTTCTTGCAGAAGTTTTGGTAAAGAACCAAATTTTAATTTTCAAATTATGGATGTCTGAAGTTTTTTTAAAAAATAAATAAATAGTGGATGTCTCACACATTTCCCAAGTATTTGTTTCCATGAATGTCTACACACAGCTACACATAGTTTTGACATCCTTGCTTAAAGAAGTCTTTCCACCTTTAATTTAAGCGTAATTGTAAAGAAATGAGTCAACAGGTCAAACCGACCTAATGGGCCTAGGTCGACCCATGTTCTGGGTCAGCCCATGTAATCAGTTAGATAGATTCAATGAGCTGTCGATAGATTCAATTAGCTGTCATGTACAGTTGTAACTTTACTTGTTAGGAGATTTGATTGACTGTAATTACCCTATTAAAGGGATTGTAATTGTCAAACTTACTGTATTTAGGGACAGAATACAATTATATAAGATGATGAAATCTCTCATTGAGATCATCGGAAATTATCCAATTCTCTCTTGTCTAGCTAATGTTCTGAATCGTTTTACATGGTATCAGAGCTCTGTCCATTTAGTTGCTGATTCATTCACATTTGAGAGAAGTTCAGGATAACTCTGTCCGTCAGATTAAGCACTAAAAAGTGCTGTGATCAGAGGTGGCCCACCTGCTGATCAACCGGCATCAGGAAATCCTCTCATCTTGGTCGTCCTTCTACCCTGGTAATTCTACATATTTTTTCCAGATTTTTCGATCATCTGAGGTAGGCCATTTTCCTTGATTCGTACTTATCACATTTGAGTAAATAGTTTTCATCCAGACCGTTCAAAATTCTGATTTCACAAGATTTCATAAAAATTCCACCTAGAGGAGTTTCGGATTTTTGAGGTAAAGATCACTGTGTGATCTGATCATCCAGCTGATCACTCAGTGGGGCCCACAGATCTAATCTGTGCTTCAATTTCTACTCGCCTGGGCCTCTTTTTGGATTATTTCTGGATCAGTTTGGATCTGTTTGGATTGGATTATTCTCTGGCTGTGATTCTTCTTCAGATTATTTAGTGGGGCTCACAGATCTGATCTGGCTCACAATCAAAGCCATCTGGACTCATTTATTGGAAATCAAAGCCATCTGGACTCATTCATTGGAAGTTTTCAACATCTGCAGTCTCTCTGACTTAGCATCTGGGCTGGATTTTTCATCTGTTAGTCATTTAATTTGGTTACTATGGCTTCTGATCGACCAGTAACAGGTATTACTGTTATTCTTGATGGCTCAAATTATCCATACTGGTCTCATCTCATGCAAAATTTTCTCAAAGGACAAAAATTGTGGAAATATATTGATCAGCAAATACCTCCACCAGATAGTAAGGATGCGAAATTTGAGGAATGGGAATCTTCCATCGGGAAAATAAATTCTTGGATTGCTAATTCTGTCAATCCATCTATTGGAAATCAATTGGCTAAATTCCATTATCCTAAGGATGCTTGGGATCATTTAGCACGATTATATACTCAGTCTAATGCTCCTCGAAGATATCAATTAGAATGGGACATTAAAAATGCAGACCAAGGAAATGACTCCATTCATGATTTTTTCATCAAAATGACTGCCTTATGGGATCAATTGGCTCTAATGGAACCCAATTTTAAAACAACTGATGATGCCCATACTTTTGAAGTCTATCGGCAGCAGACTCGCCTGGTTCAATTTCTTATGGCCCTCCGCCCTGATTTTGAACATGTTCGTGGTCAATTATTACATCGGTCACCACTGCCTTTTGTGGATACGGCTCTCTCGGAACTTCTGGCAGAAGAACAAACTCAGCTTTCTCTTACAAGGAAGAAACATGTGGAACCCACACATGTCCTGTCAGCAAATGTTAGTACCCCACATAATGATCGCTCATTTCCCCCTGGTACCAATGATTTTTGCAATTATTGTAAGAAGAAAGGACATTGGAAACGGGACTGCCCCACCAGACCTCAAAGGCCAAACAATAAGAACAAACACTCTGGTCAGCAGCCCAATCGTGGTCCCTTGCAATCTTACCAACAACGACCCTATGCGGCCAATGTTGCTGAAGATGATAGCTTTGTGCCTCCGCAAATGGATCTTACCTCTCAGATTCAGGCTATGGTTGATGAGCGCATGCAACAGTTGTTTCTGGCTTCCTCCACTGGTTCTGCCTCTCAGATGGTCACTACACCCTCAGCCTCTGGTTCTGCTATGACCATTTCTGGTCCGTCAGGTACTCTTGATACTACATGGATATTTGATTCTGGTGCATCCTATCATATGACAAATGATGTTTCCAAACTTCATCATTGTTATAACCCTGCTAGCTCTCTCACCATTCACACTGCTGATGCCACTCCTCTACCTGTCTCCCTTATTGGCTCCGTTTCGAATAAGTTGCTCTCTCTCACTAATGTTTTGTGTGTTCCTCATCTATCTATCAACTTAATTTCTGTTAGCCAATTGACTTCTTCTGGATTTCGTGTCTCATTTTCTTCGACTGGCTGTTCTGTGCAGGATCCGCGCACCGGGAAACAGATTGGGACCGGCCTTAGGTCAGGAGGACTCTACTATCTCCAAACGCTGCATCTTCCATCTTCCAGCATCTCCCCTGCCGCACTAGTTGCTTCTACATCTTCCTTTGCCCTTTGGCACTCTCGTTTAGGACATTTATCTTTAAATAAAATGAAGTTTTTATTTACTAGTGGTGTATTTGGAAATATTTCTGTTTCAGACATTTCTACTTGTTTTGGTTGTCAATTTGGTAAACAACATGCCTTCCCTTATAATAAAAGCTCTTCTTCTTCTAATGCTCCTTTTGATTTGGTGCATTCTGATGTTTGGGGACCTGCCTCTCAGCCAACTAAAGGTGGCTCCGTTTATTATGTGTTGTTTATTGATGATTTCACTAGGTATACATGGTTATATTTAATGAAAAACCGTTCTGAGTTGTACTCTATTTATACAGCTTTCTCCACCATGATTTTCACTCAATTTGACAAAAGGATTAAAGTATTCAGGTCTGACTCCGGGGGAGAATACATGTCCCACAAATTTCGCTCTTACCTGACCAGTCAAGGGACATGTCCTGCCACACCACAGCAGAATGGTGTCGCAGAACGAAAACACAGACATATCCTAGAGACTGCTAGATCCTTGATTTATTCCTCATATGTTCCTCTGAAATTCTGGGGAGAAGCAGTCCTGACTGCAATCTATCTGATTAACAGAACACCATCCTCTGTTTTATCTGGCACATCTCCTTATGAAAAGTTATTTTCCTGTAAACCTGACCTGTCCTATCTCAAAGTCTTTGGCTGCACCTGTTTTGTTCTGTTGCATGATAATGAGAGAACCAAACTTTCACCAAAATCCACTGTCTGTGTATTTTTAGGGTATGGCATTGAACAAAAAGGCTATCGATGCTATGATCCTAAAACCAATCGGTTACGGGTCTCTCGTAATGTCACCTTCCTGGAACAAATTCCTTTTTACACTTTACCTACTCAATCCCCTTCTCCTGAGCAATCTATGGTTCATCCTCTTGATCCCTTTCCAGACTTGTTTCCCTCTGATACCCCTGCAGATATGTCATTCACCCCTGCACCCCTGCAGGTATATCATCGGCGGCCCAAACCTCCGTCTGCTCCTGATGTTGCTCCTCCTCCTACTTCTGACCATGGGCCTATCTCTTCTGCTCCAGATGTGCCGGATCCTCCTCAAGATCGAAGGTACCCATTGCGCACCAGAATCCCTCCCTCTCGATTTGGCTTTGTTTGTACTGATCGTTTTTCTCCATCATATAAGTCCTTCCTTGCAGCAATTCATACCTTGGCAGAACCACAATCCTATAAGGAGGCCATTGCTCATCCGCACTGGAGGTCTGCTATCACAGAAGAACTTGCAGCTCTGCAGAAAACTCAAACATGGGATCTTGTTCCACTTCCCTCTGGGAAACGAGCTATCGGTTGCAAATGGATATTTAAGATCAAGACCAAATCTGATGGATCTGTTGATCGTTACAAGGCTCGATTAGTTGCAAAAGGATACACTCAAGAATATGGAGTCGATTATGAGGAGACCTTTGCTCCGGTTGCTAAAATGACAACTGTTCGGACTTTTATCTCTGTCGCTGCTGTTAGACACTGGCCTCTCTATCAGCTCGATGTCAAGAATGCTTTCTTGAACGGATTCCTTCATGAAGAAATCTATATGCATCCTCCTCCAGGAGTTGTGAGAACTCCTCATTATGTGTGTCGTCTCAAACGAGCTTTATATGGACTCAAACAAGCCCCTCGTGCTTGGTTTGAACGGTTTAGCACAAGCATCATCAGCATTGGTTTTTCTCAGAGTGCTCATGACTCCGCTCTCTTCACTCGCTATTCGCGATCTGGCTGTGTTTTTCTGTTACTCTATGTCGATGATATGATTATCACCGGCAGTGATGCTTCTGGTATTCTTTCCTTGAAGCGTTTTCTTCATCAACAGTTTGAGATGAAAGATTTGGGTCATCTGCGGTACTTTCTGGGCATTGAGGTTGCCTACTCTCCCACAGGATATCTTTTATCGCAAACAAAATACTGTAATGATGTTCTCCAACGAGCCGGGCTCACAGATTTGAAGCCTGTATCTACTCCGATTGAACATAATCTGAAACTTCGAACCACTGATGGCGATCTACTTCCTGATCCAACTCGTTATCGTGAAGTGGTAGGCAACTTGGTTTATCTGACCATCACCAGACCAGATATTGCCTATGCGGTACATGTGGTGAGCCAATTTGTTGCGCAACCCACTCATATTCACTGGGCTGCTGTCCTGCGCATACTGAGATACTTACAAGGAAGTTCCAATCGCGCCCTCCTTCTTTCCTCCAGTCAGAATCTTACTCTGCATGGCTATTCTGATTCCGACTGGGCAGGAGATGTCAATGATCGTCGCTCTACTACCGGTTTCTCCATTTTTCTTGGCTCTTCTCTCATCTCTTGGAAAAGCAAGAAACAGGAAGTCGTCTCGCGATCATCTACTGAAGCTGAATATCGTGCTGTATCTCACACTACTGCTGAAATTATTTGGCTTCGCTGGTTACTTCGGGATTTAGGAGTTTCTGTTCCTACATCTACCTCTCTCTTTATAGACAATGAAAGTGCACGGAAACTGGCAACAAATGATGTCTTCCATGAACGCTCAAAACATCTTGAAGTTGACTGTCATTTCATCCGTCAACATGTTCGGAGTGGTACTATTAAGCTCCTTCACATCTCTTCAGCTGCTCAAATAGCAGATTTTTTCACCAAGAGCCACTCCACTTCTCGTTTTTCGGAGTTAGTTTCCAAGCTCTCAATGGTCACCTTCTCCCATCCAGAGCTTGAGAGGGGGTGTAAAGAAATGAGTCAACAGGTCAAACCGACCTAATGGGCCTAGGTCGACCCATGTTCTGGGTCAGCCCATGTAATCAGTTAGATAGATTCAATGAGCTGTCGATAGATTCAATTAGCTGTCATGTACAGTTGTAACTTTACTTGTTAGGAGATTTGATTGACTGTAATTACCCTATCAAAGGGATTGTAATTGTCAAACTTACTGTATTTAGGGACAGAATACAATTATATAAGATGATGAAATCTCTCATTGAGATCATCGGAAATTATCCAATTCTCTCTTGTCTAGCTAA
Organism: Litsea cubeba; assembly: GCA_012931725.1. Classification (NCBI taxonomy): domain Eukaryota; kingdom Viridiplantae; phylum Streptophyta; class Magnoliopsida; order Laurales; family Lauraceae; genus Litsea; species Litsea cubeba. The sequence goes on along the minus strand of CM022951.1, from coordinate 74,373,009 downwards.
TGTTCTGAATCATTGATGTAAAGCCATCCATCATTTGCATCAGGTATTCCCAGCACCAGCTGACAGAGAAAGGGTGAAATCCTGTTTATCCGAATTGGGCGAGATGAGCAATGGTTTCAAACAAACCCTCAATGCTGGCATGGAGCAACTGGTTGCAACTGTGACCCCCCGCATCCGTCCGGTACTCGATAGTGTGGCAACCATCAGCTATGAGCTCTCTGAAGCTGAGTATGCCGAAAATGAGGTGAATGATCCATGGGTCCAAAATCTTCTACACGCCGTTGAGACCAATGCAGCTTGGCTTCAATCCGCGATGACGACCAACAACTATGATTTGTTTGTTCATTTGGTTATTGATTTCATAGTGAAAAGACTTGAAGTTATAATGATGCAGAAGAGATTTAGTCAGCTTGGAGGATTGCAGCTTGACAGAGATGCAAGGGCGCTGGTCAGCCATTTCTCTGGCATGACTCAGAGGACCGTGAGAGATAAGTTTGCACGTCTCACTCAAATGGCAACGATTCTGAACTTGGAGAAGGTTTCTGAGATACTAGATTTCTGGGGAGAGAACTCAGGCCCCATGACGTGGCGACTCACTCCTGCTGAGGTGAGGAGGGTACTGGGTCTTAGAGTCGATTTCAAACCTGAAGCAATTGCTGCTCTTAAATTGTAACCATGCAGTTTATGGTGATCACCTGGTTTATCTCATCTTTCTAGTTTCATTTAATTCTCTTTCCCATTGTGTTTGATTCATTTTCCTTTTACATGTATGAAAGAAAAATGTGCTAAATTTCTTGAACTTTTGTATGCACTTTTACTGCCAAACAATGAGATGAAAACCATCCGACTAAAAGGAAAAAGTTTCGACAATACATAGATAGTGTTTTTCTATTATTTTCTTTGTCTCATGTAAATGTGCACCATCTTTATTGAATTATTATTCAAGGTTTCAAGCATTTGTTAAATAAAGTTCCATTCCTTCTAACCTTCATGCCACAATATCATTTGTAATGCTTCTCGTCAGGGTTGTAATGAGCATATGCTCCACCTGTTTTCCCATCTCTCTGGCCAGTTCTTTATCAATCACCATTGCTAACTTTTCATTGTTCTGCTTTACATCGACACACTTCTTGCTCCAGACATTACTGTACCTAAGAATATATGGGTATTTTTTTTTTATGTGATAGAACTCTTCAACTTGATCCCAGATTGATGGGCTAAGATAGTGATGATAACTTCTGGGAGGTCGTCTTTTTGGTTGTCAGAGTTGTTGGTTTACCATCAGATCAATCTTTGGCATCCATCTGCTTAGCAAACTGAATCCTTTGATTTATGAATGCCAATTCACCTACCAGACAAAGGCACCTTGCTCCTCACAGGTATTCTTCTGTTTTATGTTTCAGAGGTTCAACTTCTGTTAATCTAGCGGTAGGTATTGGAGTTGGTCATGGTGGTTCCTGAGAAGAGAGGAAATTGTACGATCCAATGGAAAATAAACCAATTGCTATGAGTAGCAAAATTTCACATACAAAAAAGAAATGCTGATAGCATGAGTTGTCGATTCAATGACTTCCAAAGTTGAGTTTTGAACAATGGTTCATGTGGTTACCAGTGACGACGGGATTAAGCCATCGCCGAAAGGAAGTTTCGGAAAAGAGAGTTAGTTGCATGTTGGGCCTGTAAACAAGGTGGTATGGATCGTGCTAATTCACATTTAAAATTAAGGCACAAGAATCTCACGATCTCGACTTGGCAATCATCTGGCCCTCTATTTGGAGTAAATGAAGGGCCTCCAATTCGTTCGTAGAGGAACCAATAACGGGTCCATGTCTTTATCATAAAACTGGTTTTGTGGGTGATTAGGAGTTTGATCGAGGCCAACTGAGTTTCATTCAGTTACACTCATTTAACTCAATGTCCTCCCAAGTCAAGTTTTTGAGGTTACTGCATCTGCATGTGGGAGGCAACCGGAGGAAGACGTTGTGAGCAAAAATGGCATCACCCAGTTAATAGTGTGTTCTCGTCCCATATTTAGTGCTCCACCTGTTTTGATTTTTGCCACAGAGGAAAATTGTACCCATATGTTGATCCATATTATCCTTTTTTTTTTTTTTCTTCACTAAGTTGGGACGGTGGTATGATACTTGTGGTGAAACTATCTATCCACCCCAAGGATCAATGGTCAATCCCTGGGTGACTTTGTGAGACGAGATGCCCCTTTTCTATCATTTACAACTAGAGTGAATAGGTTTTTAACTGACCATTACGGTCTCGGACCCTGGGCTGTCAATGGACTGGGCCCAAGCTTCAAATAACTGACAATTTGAACAAGGCTTGCCCGAACAATACAAATTATAAGTCAATGACCTGAAGCAACTCAGACACTCTCAGTCCTGCCATGTTGATATCCGGCTACCCATGTACCAATATTAAACGAGTCCTACTACATGTACAGAACCATGGATTAACTCCATAATTTTCATCCAAATATTGGATGAGAATCAATATTTAAATGAGATCCATGTTAGTCCATGAACTAACTCCATGAATTAGAGCGCGTAGACTTTTTGATATTAAACTCGTTTTTACAGCTCGTCCAAATCACCCGGCGACACAGCCGACACTACATGAGTAACTGCCTACAGTGGCCCGTCCCATCTCACACCCACTGCCGGAGTTGTACCAGACCCGACACTCTCAGACTTGGCTTAATGTTTGATTTGATCCATGCAACGTTCTTCTTTTTCTCCCTTTATGATGATTTTTGGGGCAGTGCTTTCTCCCCAATATTGCTGGGTCAAAGTGATGTCAGATTCAGTGGGAATCTTATCCAATTATAAGCCTTGTTGTCCCTTCACCCCACCGATATGGCCCCACTGAGCTCTCCCCAAGAGTCCAAATAAATGATTATATTTTACATATTTACTATTGAAGTGTATTCCTATGCATCTATTTCTCACCCGACATTTTTTTTTTTTTTAATTTTAAATACATAAATTCTTATGTACTTGAAAAGTCATTTTTATACTTGAAACTTCCTAAAAAATAGAGTGTCCCTAACGATGGATATATGCACTTGAATATTTTTCTTTACACTTTGATGTAAGTCGGTAAAGATTTACATATTTAGAGTTACATCAAAGATGTAATCAGTGTGTATTATTATCCACTGTGAGGTTTCATTATAGGTCGTAAATGAAAAGTCACATGAATTGAACAACAGTTTCCATCTGTAAAAGGAATTTAACCCATGGACCAAACTTTCACCAACAATGCAAGCTTGCTTAATGAAAGTAGCCAGCAATTTGGTGAAGCTTCTCACTTGCAGACTAATAAAGGCACAATGGTGGAAGCAGCTCCACCAATTCAATTGAAAAACATGAACACGTGCCTGGAGCAACACGGTAGGTTACCATACAAGAGCACTTCTAACAAATTTCACTAATACAAGAAGTGTATTATGGAATTTGATTTTTGCGTTTCTATAATTAAATACTTAATAAGAGTTTGAATTCTCTATGCCTTGGGATGTGGATAACTAGCTCTTCACCGACATTTAGGATTTGCTCAATTGGTCCGCAACCCCCTTTGTCACCTAGCTATTCAGAGATGTCACCCTGGTTATGCCACTCTTCCCATTTGTGTGGGCTTTGAGCAGTCAAAATTGTAGGTAAAGGCTGTGAGTACTTTAGGTCCGCCTCTATTGAGAGATGAAGCGTTTAAGCCATGTACTATACGAAAAGGGCCGTTTGAGCCCATGTACTATTTTTCCCCGAAAAGAAGCCATCGTACGTTTGTTTTTGGGCCAAATAAGCCCCTCACGTCAGTCTCCGTCAGTTATCTGCTTATGTGGACGTATAATTTCGTTAAACTTGACACACGTCATTAAATATGTATTTAATTTTTTACACGTGGAAATGACGTGGCACAGTCCAATGAAAATATGACACGTATTGTTTTAGGCATTTATATGTGAATTTGAGCAAATATTTCTCAGGAAATCAATTGAAGTATATGTTATGGAGTTTGGCCATATTTTCATTGGACTGTGCCACGTCATTTCCACGTGTAAAAAATTAAATACATATTTAATGATGTGTGTCCAGTTTAACAAAATTATACGTCTACGTAAGCATATAACTGACAGAGACTAACGTGAGGGGCTTATTTGGCCCCAAAACAAATGTACGAGAGCTTTTTTTCGAGAAAAAATAGTATAGGGCTCAAACGGCCCTTTTCGTATAGTACAGGGGCTTAAATGCTTCATTCCCCGCCTCTATTTGACTGATATCCATTGTTAGAATATAGAGTGAAAATCTTTTTTTTTTTTTAGAGTGGACTATATGATGCTTAAAAAAAAATTGCCCATTGACCAATTAGTATAAAATAAAGTAAAATAGAAAAGAAGTGATGATTTTAGGCTGTCAGAAATTAACGACAGACATTAATTAGATGGAGTTCGAAACTTCATCCACCAAAAACCTCATATCAAGATTGAGTTGTAAGACCTCCTGTGTGAGTGTTGTATGGGATTTGGACTTGACATCCTCCCGCGATGAAAAACAAAGGCACAAAAATTTTCGGTTGTTCACAGAGAGTTCAGCTGCACCGAACAAGGAGAATAAATAGGACGCGGTGGCACAACGACTTTCTCTTTGATTTATGTTTACAAAAACGAGTTCTTAAGGCAAATTTGTCAAGCAAGACTTCTTGCTTAACTTTCCTCGGGACAGTCACTTCCCACAATTTGTCACTACAGGGCACTATTTTGGAGTCCAAGGAAAAATATTAAATTGGTTATCCTCAAACATGGGAGAAAGCAATTTTTTTTTTTAAGGTCATATTTGTGTAGAGGCAACTTTCATAAAAAAAGATGAAATTGCCACATTAGAAAATCTATGGTATTTAAATACTTCGAAAAAGATTTTCTGAGGAAGTTAGAAATTCATGTTTGATGTAAAAAGTTTTTCTTCGATGAATTGGTGTTAATGTTGTTTGGTGCGGCTACAAATTTCTTTAATGTAGACTACTTTTTAGTGAAAATTACTAGGTAAGTGAGTCTGTATGTGGGGTGGAGTGGGGTGGGGGAAGAAAGATGGTGGATGGGTGGAGTGAGAGTGGGAGTGAGAAAATGAGGGTTAGTTTTCCGTGGAAATGGATTTCTCATACTCTTCATAGAAAGTCTATTTCCATGTGTAGGAAGAAAAAAGTTGACGTGGCGAAAAAGCAATACCGCAGAAAATTGTTGCACCAAATAAATGAAAAATGAGTTTTTCATAGAAAATAACCTTTTTTTTTACAAAAATAATTACACAAACGTATTCTTTAGGTTAGAAGTTTTTCCTATTCTTTTTCTGCTTAAGGTCTAAAGTTTGAACCGCTTTCTAAGACAAGGCAGAAAAAGGAACAACGATCCGGGTTTACCGTTAAACAAATGAGTTGATTGAGGAGGCATGAATAGGTTTCATGATTCCGAGGGGTTGATGATCCGCATTACCACCGTTTCCACTCATTCCCTTGGAAATCACTCAAAAACGCAAGCAATCATTCAAAACTAAAAAAAATTAAAGTAATCGTCATATCCTGATGACCAAATAGAAGTTCTTTTTTGATCCATTTTTAACCCAAGTAGACCTTTGTCATTACTTGATGTTAACGGTTTTCAGTAAATACGCACCCAGTCAAATTTCATGAGTTTGGATGTGGTGAGATACCATGCGTAGATCCACTTAGAGGATCCTGATTCATTTCATATAGATGTTTAACAAGGATCATTTTTTAAGGCTTTAACCAAGAGAAAATACTGAGTTAGAAGACTATAATGGGGCCATATACTGAAATTAGAATTGTTCAAAATAAACGCCCAAGATATATAGGTTATGTTCAAGTTTTATGGATATGGGTTTCTCCAGCTAGGGCTGATCAACAGGATTTCCGGTCCGGCCTAAAATAAAGGACCGGACTGGTCCAAACCGGTCCGGTTGGACCACTTAAAGTGGTTCGGACCGGTTTCCATTTTTTTTATTTTTTTTTTTTCGTTTTTTTTTTTCATTTTCACCTCACATCTAAAAAGTAGGCAAATGTCAAATGAATGAATGATGGATTTTACAAATTGGTGCCTGGCTCATGCCTCATGGGTTCATCAATATGACAAAAAAAATTATTATTTTAATAAATCCGGTTCGGTCCGATCCAGATCGGACCACAAAAGGACCGGACCGGACCGGATTTGGGCCACTAAGACCGCAAATCCGGTCCGGTCCTGTCCGGTTTTGTGGTCCGGTCCGGTCTGTGGTCCAGTTCTGTGCAGCCCTATCTCCCGCCGTTGGATTAACCATTTGATAAAAAATGTGAAAAAAAAAAGTGAGGACCCACATTAACCAAGGGTAAGTTGTTGGAATAGGAGTTCCCAATGGAGACGTCATAATGGATGAGTCCTCAAAAATAAAGTAAAATAAATAAATAGTAGGGGGCTATCATTGGTTTTCTTTATTTTAGCATGCATTCATGATGCTTGCAACATTTTCGGATGTAGTATAATACATTCATTCCCCTGGTTAGTGCATTTAGCATTATTCTCCATTGTCATGAATGTGTTGGTTTTGAAGGGTTGCTTTTAATAAGTACACCTGTCCTTTTTATTTCTAGAAAGTTCATAACATAAAAAAAAAAAAAAAAAAAAAACCGCCTGCCTTTGTTGAAATGTTCAGATTAAAATCAATCCATGATTATTTTAGATGGTTCAAATCCTGTTAGACTAGTTTAAATTAGTTTTGACATGTGTTTATTTTATAATACTCTTCATTTACAATACACATTTTCCAACCACTAATACTTCCCCTTTCCCAAACTACCCCAACATTGGAGTTGAGGTCATTGACTCACCGTTTGAATGATATCAACATACCATCTGAATCCTGATTCTGTAGTCTCTCTATGTAATCCTATCTAAACTTATAAACCATCTAATCACTGTGGCCAACAAGTGACCACATAGTTTCCGAAAATGATTACACAGTGATTAAAGATATCCTGAAATAGAAAATATTGTTTGTAGTAATGTTTACTCTCTGGGCTTTTTCTTCAAGTGAAGCTACCACACCTCCTTAATCTCTGGTTGGATTGGTGGGATTATTACAGGCGACCTTAATCTTCGTCTTGTTATTGTCATTTTCTGCTTACAGTTCTTTACTTTGGAACTGAGTTTGACAAAACTTTATGAAAATGGGTGTTTGAATTTGAGTGACCACCACACCGTTTTGGTCTTGATGGAACTCACTGCTCATCCATACTCTGCTTTCTTTGTGACCACTGCACTTTCAGAGGTAGGTGTGTTTTCCACACGGGTTTCCTTGAAAAAATGACTTTTGAGTGCGTTTGTGTACAGCATTGTCATTTGTCAGAGACCCCTATCTCAATAATTTCTCATCTCATGTGGGTATTGGACGATTTTCAAAGTTTCCGCAGAATGTGGCAAAAATTAAGAAATTTCAAAAGTAGGGAAACCAATTCCAAGCATGTAGAATAATACTTCGGATAAATAAATGTTTCGTTCCAATTTTATTATATGTCTGGATTTATGACAATAATATTGAATGATTTACTACCATCTTTTTCGTATGAGTTATTGTGTTAATCTCAGTATTTGTATTGATTTAAGAATCCAGTGTACAGTGAGATTACAAAGAATTCCTTCAGTAGTTTATCACTCTTGGTGTTTTTTATTTATTTTTTCTTTTTTAAAGCTTTGAGAGGAAAAAATGGAACTCCATGAAGATGGTGGAAAACTGAACTTATGAATAAATTCTTGAAATGATTACTTTCAATGAAAATAAAAAGGTGGAGAAAATGGGTGCGAAAAAAAATCACCCACAACGACAACAAAAGTATAAAAGAAGAGCCTCCAGGTTTTTTGGTAAAAAAAAAAAACGAAGCTAGAGGTTCTAGTACTGCTTATGAAGTTATGCAGGAAACTGAATGCAAAAAGGAGGAGCCATAGCTTTAGATAAATCACCACTCAGCCAAGGGGAGTTGATAAGCAAACTAACCATCTAATGCATATGGTATCCTGCTCTCAAAGTGAAAGAAAAGCAAGGACAAATGCAGGGAAAAATGAAGTTTTTATTTTTACTTTTTTAAGGACATACTGAGATCTTTGATCCAACATAACTAATTTTTCAAAAGGCGCCCGCTGAATGTAAGAATTAACTATTTTAAATGTTAAACCGTGCAACAGGATCCCTTTTTATCCTCTTGATGGGATGTATAAAGGAAAGGAAGGCATGGGGCCGGTGATTTTAAAACTTGTGAAACAGCGAATAGGTATGGATGAGGGCATCTTCCTACACATTTTCTTGGCGACCTGATTTTGTTATCAGACAGCTTTCGTTTGTATGTGCTGTACCTTCAATTTCATTTACAAAGTTTCGCTGGACTTCTTGCATGCTATTAGGCAGGCACGTTATCAAAACACTCAATCACCTTTTTTTTTTTTTTTTTTTTAAGGGGCATTAGGCGACAGGTCCCTCAACATTACACTTTATGGCCTTAGATAAAAAAAAAAAAAAGTCATAGAGCCAGAAGTCCCTCTCACACTTATTTACACCTAAAATGTCTAATTTACCCTTTCTTCAAATTATAACAAATCCCATGATTGGTGGGATATCCCATTAATAATGGACAACTAACATTTAATTACCCACGATTAATGGAATTCCCAGATTTTCAAATAAATTCTAAAAACATACAAATAAATTTCAAAATAATGAAAATAAATTTTAAAAAATGAAATAATTTAAAAAATTCCAATAAATTAAAAAAAATAATATATAATCAAATAACGCAAATAAATTTAAAAAGATGCAAATAAGTATCAAAATATCCAAATAAATTTCAGAAAATATAAATAAATTTCAAAAGACTCAAATAAATCAAAAAAGATATAAAGAAAATTTCAAAAAATGCAAATAATTTTAAAATAACGAAAATAAATTTTAAAAATACAATAATTTCAAAAAACACAATAAATTTGAAAATACACAAATAAATCTCAAAAGACTCAAATAAATTTAAAAAGCGCATATAGATTTCAAAAAACGTAAATAAATTTGCTAAAAAACTCAAATAAATTTTGAAAAAACTCAGATAAATTTACCAAAAATACAAAGAAATATGACGGAAAACAGATAAATTTGAACAACACTCAGATAAAATTGACAAAAACTCGGATAAATTTGAACAAAACTGAGATAAATTTTCCAAAAACTCAGATAAATTTTGAAAAAAAATCAGATAAATTTACCAAAAACACAAAGAAATATGACAGAAAACAAATAAATTTGAACAACACTCAGATAAATTTGACGAAAACTCGGATAAATTTGAACAAAACTCAGATAAATTTGATAAAAGCTCAGATAAATTTGACAAAAACTCAGATAAATTTGACAAAAACTCAAACAAATTTCATAAAAAAACTGATATATTTGTCAAAAAACAGTGATCCCGCTGCTGTTGCGCCACCACCTGACTCTAGGAAGAAGGAAGTCAGCCGGCCTGCAATCTTCACCTCTTGTTACAGAAGCCAGAGAAACAGGTTCTTCCGGGATCGCCGTCGCCGGACTTACTGCGCGACGCCTGAGAAGGAGCATCGCCGCACCGCTACATAAGTCTTCGCCGAAGAAGACAGCTGCTGTTACTAGTCTCTGGTTCCAGAAACTAGAGAGTGTAGGTTCCAGAAACCAGAGAGAGAGAGGAGGGAGAAGGGCAGATCGATCAAGGCAGAAGGAAATTGGAATCTAGGGTGATCAGACGATCACCAGAGGTGGGCCACGCGGATCGGACTGAAGCACTGATTCAGATCTCTGCACGCAGAGAAACCACAAGTCGCCGTAGACCTGCCAGTGCCAGCGCATCGTCCATCACCGGAGACGAAGCCACAAGTCCGGACTGCACTCCTTGCTCACTAGTTGCAGAGATCTACTGCACGCCGACCAAAGAGAAGAGAACCCAGAAGGATCGGTGAGTCCGTCATCGAGTTTCTGGTTGCGCCTCACGTCACCGGACAGCGGCTCGGGCGGCCACCTCCGGCGAAGAAGAACAGGCGCAGGGGTTTGAGCGCAGGTTCCGGTTACAGAATCCATAACCCAGTCGAAGAAGAAGAAACATCCAGTTCTGGGTCGGTTTGTTGAATCCGTGATAAGCGGTCGGGTGCGGCAACACCCCTTTCTTCTCCGGCAACGTGCAACTAGGTACAGAACCCCTTTTCTCCTTCACTTCAGGCGATGTGAAGGCCACTGGAACAGAGGAATAAGCCTCTGTTCATGTCTAGTGCATCTCTACTTCTGGTTTCTCCAAAACCTAGAAAAGGAACAAAGGAATGAAAACAGAAAACCATAGTAGGCTGCTGCAGGTGCCAGCGGCGGACAAGTGTCCCAGACGCTGCGTGCTGCTCACCATTGGTGATCCGATCGTCTAGATCCTCTGCAAACTGCCGGTGTTGATATCGAAGTAAAGAAGAAGGCCACGATCCGATTTTCTCTGGAACTGATCATCCGGATCCTTTTCAAACTGTCGGTGGCCCAGCAGAGATCAACGATCTCCTTCTCTGCAAACTCGGTAACAGAGCTGCTCTTTTTCAGAATAAAGACGAAACCTAGGCTCGTTATAGAAGAAGAGGGATAATATAAATTTTTGAAATTTTAAATTTCAAAATTTTATGCCTAAAATGGTTGGAAGGACAATTTAGTCCTGAAAAATGAATACGTGTGGGCTTAGGGACCTATGGCTGCAAACAGTCTAGCTGAGTGGACCATAGGCCTTAAACAGTTTTTCCTTGGACCGGAGGCTTGATACATTCACTTATAGGGACCTTTCGCTAATTTTGCCTTTTTTTAATGTCGTCTGAAGGTATCTTAGCTCTTGAATAATTTATGGTGAGAATTACCTAATAGTAAATATGAGATCAGTGAAAAGGATATTGTAGTGTAAAGGAGAAGTATATTAAAGTGATCATTTTACCTTTGATAGTTGGTAAAGTAAAGTATTTTTGCGGGGTGAGACTTTACTTTTTCATTGTTACGACCAAAAAATATGAATAAAATAAGATTTTTCGCCTTTAGAATTAATTTCTCACGTTTTCCACTTTAGCACTTGAAAAGTAAACTGGGAGAATTTTATGGAGACACTAATAACATCATTCAACAGATCAGCTGAGATCATGCAATTGATCTGCTGAAATCATGCAAGCTACAAGTGATGGAGGAAATCATGCAGTCCATGATTTATGGTGATTCACCACAATTCAAATCTCCTGCAATTACTCTCTTCATTTACTTGTTGTTTTCTTGTATATAGGATACAGTGTTGTTAAATACCAGTCGAAATTGTAAATCAAAGACAACACAAAATTATTCAAATCATTCTGAATTATCTTGGTATCAGAGCAGAACGATTCTGCCTTTTTTTTCCGTATCCTTTTCTCTGCAACTCTGCTTGCATCATTCTTCTTATTCCCTTCTTCCATGGCACCAACTTCCAACACCACTTTCCTCTCTAATGTTCACCACTTTATCCCCATTAAAATCAATGGAGGAAATTATCTCCCGTGGAAGTCTTTATTTGAACCAGTTCTCAAAGCCCATTCCTCACAAACTGAATAGCAAACTGTTTTGTAGGTGGAAACAAACCTTACTAGCAAACAAGGCAACCATGGTTTGGATGTATTCCAAAATTGAATTCGTTTCAATATATTGACAGAATGTATTGATTGTCCTGCTTTGCATTTGAGATACACAGAAACTAAATAAGTGCAGAAAAATATACAGCAAATAGGCCTCCTTCCAATGCTTGGAATTCAGTTGACTCCTACTAAATTATCTCCAACTATTATCATCTTAAATTGGCCTTAACAGACAAAAGTAACCATTACTGCGCCATCCACTCTTCCCATTCTTTCGAATCCTTTTTATGCAGAGGTTCTCTTTGAATCGCTGAAACTCAATTGCTCAGCAGGTTAAGTACATATATAATGTGTCGAGTTGCATAAAAAGAAAATAAAAAAACAGATCGACTGTCACTGGTAAATAACTTAGATTGTCTAAATGCGTGAAAAATCATTTATGCAGTAAATGACCTATCCTTTATGCATTAAATGAGCTATCTGCCAAAGATTAGTAGTTTGTAAGAAAATGACCAATTAAAGGTAACTGAGTGCAAGAAAAGTTAGTTTTGAATACATTTCTCATTATACAGCTACATAGCACCAAACATGGTTTGAACCAGCAAACTCATGGTTTGACGACTGGAAATCTTTCAATATCACTATGGGTCACCAGATTTTCTGTTTGGATCTTAGTAAACTGGTCGATTTTTCAAATAAATAAAGCAGGAAACCTACTACTTTTTACCCATTCCTTCCCTTTCCTTTCCATTTTCAAAATAGAAAAAGCCACCCATGTGGGACAGTGGGAAGGACAGATTAGGAATTTCGCAAATCTATCGTGACTTTTTCGCCGCTCTCGTCTTTTTAAACAAACTTACATTAACACGCATTTCGCCATCACTGATGCGCTTTGAGCGTGCATTGTATATGGAATTTGAAATGAATGCTTGATTTTGCAGAATGTTTCTTTCCCAGTTTACTTTTCTCTGAAAGCTAAAGATTCAAAGGAAAAGAAGAAAAAAGCAGCATTGCCAGCTTCTGGTTGAGATTGTTGTGTTCTAGGCACTGATCTCAGCAGCAGCAGAAGCAGCATCTCAGTTAATGGGGCTGATACTTGCAACGAGACAGCAAAGGGGAGGGGAGAGCGGTGGCGTCTCCACCAAATGGGTTGCTCTTTTCTGCATTTTCAGCTTCTGTTTTGGGGCTTTCATCATCAATAGGTACTGTTTTCTTTCTGTGGGTCGCGTTTACATGCGGAGAAAACTGTCTCCATTTCAAAGTCGGACATGGGAAACTTTCTTTTTTCTTTTCATGTTTTATTCACCTTGTCTCCACAGTCCTCATCCAAGCACAGTTTCATCTTCTTGTTATGGATTGTTGAAATCTCAGATTTCAGATTCCGGTTTTGGGTTTCGGAATTCATGGGCTATTGCTGTTCTTGATATTGGTGGGTTTTTTTTTTTTTTTTGAATTTATTTTTTAGTTTAGCAGTTTTGGGAGGGAAGGTTTGAAACTGGATTCTGATTATGGGTTTGGGTTTTTGTTTCTGAGCATATAGAATTACATGAGAAAACTGTTTGAATCTGTCTTTCTCTGTGTTGTGATTATGGTATAAACAAAGTTGCCGAGTTTTCTCTCACCATCAACCATTGGCAAATTTGCCATTTGGCCTAGGAAATTAATTAGCTTTTCGACCTCTTTGGCTGTCATTTGAAGCAGCATGTAAAACAAATTTGCATTGTTGGTCTCCCTGTGTTTCACCAAAATTCATATCCATTTCCTTCTAGTTAGGAACAAAATGGGACCTGGTTGCAGTTTAAGCAGAGAAACATCCTGTGTGTATTGCTAGTCATTGCACATGTGAATGTACCCTTAAGCTAGTTTTCGATTATGCAATACTATAATGAAGTTTCCAGTTAGCATAATGAACTCTACATTTAGGTCTAATTTACTGATTATATGGTTTTTTTTTTTTTTTGGTTTTGAGAGGGCATTGAGCATGCACATTGTTCTGGATGGATTAAAACCTGTAGGAGCTTTGGTTTTAGAGGAAGGGAGTGAGACAAGAAACTAGTTTGTGTTATCAATGCATTTGGAATCTGATTTAGAGGGGAAAGTAAGTTGCACTTTCTCCACTGTCTCCTATTGAACATGAAACTTGACTTCCTTTACCAAGACTGAATCACTGAATGCACTGTTTTTCTCCAGTTAGATGGAAAAAGAGATTTTATCTCCCTTAATTTTCACACACAAAAATCGCAATAAAAAACTCAACTTCTCTCCATATTTAACCCCTGTTCCTTTTTCACTTGGTTAGGATGTCTCTTGTTTTTCTCCTTTCCTCACTTTCTCTACAAACGCCAAATAGAGGGTTTTTTTGGTTTTTTTTTTTTTTTGCTATATTAGGGATTCAATCTTATCCACTCTCCCTCACACACTCATTTTCTATCCAGCTGAGAAACAGGTGGAGACAATTTTTGGAATTTATAATAAAAATGTTAAGAGAAGGCTTCTAACTGTGTGTATGTTTGTACATGTGTGTTTTTGTGTGTGTGGTGTGCATGGAGAGGGAGTGAGAGAGAGAGAGAGAGAGAGAGAGAGAGAGAGATCTAATGCCCGCCTTGTTTGAATCCTAATTATTGCATTCAAAATTTTCATTTTCGTCTAGGGTACTCTGATGCATGCAGTTTCTGCAAGTGTAATGGACAAAATAACCATAATCGCACGCTTCCAATTCCTTCTCTTTCTTCTTCCTTTTTTACTTGTAAATGCACACCTTCTTTAATGCATTGATGCTTCCTCATCTAGCTATGGACAAAAAGACAGCATTCTTATAAAGAAGAAGAGAAATTGAAGGGTCCTTTTCCATAAAAAATGAACAACTTGCTGTGCTTCTGACATGCATGATCCATGTTTCTGCCATTCAGCCCATAGGCTTGATGCAGCCTGCCGTTCTGAAAGAGCCCACTGGTATATCAAAGGTTCTGTATCTCTTGCACATTCATAGTGTTCCAAAAAATTATCCAGATTGGAAAAATCTTTGCTATCAATCAGGGACCTGTAAATGGGCTTCTTTAGAATAGAATGATAGCAGTACTCCTAAAAAAATGAAGAAGGGATGGATACCTTGGTTTATCCAGTCTAGAGATTATGGAACATCAACATTGGGTGTGCTCTATATCATTAAACAACGGCAATGTTTGAAAATAGAAGCAACACAATGCACATGATCTGATGTTTAAGTGGTTATCAAATCATGTCCCCAATTAAAGTGGCATCAATTTGTTTTATTTTTATTTCTGTGTATGTCTGTTTTGCGTATAATTGTGTTTCTGCCCTTGCTCCAATAGGCATCATTTTCTTCAGCAGCAGTGCATGTGTTTCTTGCCCAGTTTTCATTTCTGAAAGAGTATGCTAGTACTTTTCAACCCTTCTTTGAAATTTCCCATTCACATATTTCTGGTGATTCTTCAAATGTATATCATATTGAATATTACTTATTATTCTTGTAGTCTCCTATACTTGTCTTACAAGGAATCCAGTGAGACTTGTTTGCCTTTTCTTTTTATAAGGCACTGATGGTCAATATATCCCTATTCTGACCAAGGGTTGAACCTGGTACCCTGTACCACCCATTGGAGGACTTTTGATGTCCCTTTACTAGCTGAACTACCACGCGTTTGCATTTCTTTAATAACTACCCTCATGTTTCCAGTCCACTTTGCACAATATTGTATCTGGTGGAGGTTTGATCATTTTCTCATGCCTTCTCTGTAGGTTACAGAGTTTTCCTAATCCAGTTGAAGTAGATACCAGGGTTTCTTCTGTGAAAAAATATAAAGAGGGAAACACTGAACCCATGATTGATTGTGAAAAGAAGGTACACTGCTACCAGTATAACTTATACATGCTATCTTGCATGTGCTACTGTTAATCTGCACTCATGCAGACACATTTGCATAAATGTTGTGCATGGTCATTGGGTGCAGGCATGCGTGCATGTATTGATCTTTCTTTTTCTTTTTCTTTTTTCTTTTTTCTTTTTTATCTCAGGATATTTCTATACAAGCAGGAGATATTCTTACGCAAGTTTCACAAACTCATGACATAATTATGTAATTTTCTGTATTTCTTCCGTATATTTGTTGCTATATCTAAGCTATTTCACTTGTCATTTCTCTTTTTTAATATATAATTAAGTTACAACCTTCACTTCACAATAAGCAATAAGAGTTGCTTTTAGGAGGTAAAATGATATGTGCATGTCACAATACTTCAGGACATTAGAGAAAACAATCTCCACACTGGAGATGCAGCTGGCTGCTGCTAGAGCTGCACAAGCTAGTAATCAGGATGGATCCCCTATGGTTACAAAACCAGGAACTGAGCAAATTAAGGAGCGCAAGAAAGTTTTCTTTGTCGTGGGAATCATGACTGCATTTAGCAGCAGAAAGCGCCGGGATTCAATCAGAGAAACCTGGATGCCTCAAGGTCTGATGCTTGAAATTCTAGAATTTTGTCGATTAATAATAAATGTGGTATTGTTGGTATATTAAATTTGTGACATTTTCTGGTTATCAGGAGAGACTTTAAGGAAACTAGAAAAAGAGAAGGGAATTGTCATGCGGTTTGTTATTGGCCACAGGTATTTTTCTTTTTCTTTTGCATGTGTATTGAGAGATGAAAAGGATATTAATGCGAGTGCTACTATTGAGGATCTTCATGTCATACATGTCAATGCTGCACATCTGTGCAGGATATAGGCCATCCATCAACGAGCAGATACCAGATCATCGTTGTCGTCATCATTACGATCTTACCTCGTCCTGTCAATCTAGATTGGCTTAATGATTATTGGTAAACCTATGTCTTTATATCCCATTTTGAAAAAAAAAAAAAGAGAGCCTAAGAACTTGAAGTTTCAACTCCTCTAAATGACGAATGATCTGCTAGGTTTGACTAGACTGCTTCAGGAAAGTAGATTGACTGTGCCCTCTACAAATCCAAGCACGTGAAAAGCATTTTAAAGACACACTGAGTTGCTACAATTTCATTCAAAACACTAAACTACAATATAAGCTAAGGAGCGAATTTCATTCCACCTGCAACATCACTCTTTCACTCTCATCCTGCACAAGGTCAAACTATCCAAGTTCAAAACCACCATTATTATGAAAAGCACACAACTGAACTTCATTTAAGCACCCAGTAATAACTCTATCTAGAGAAACACATAAAGCTCTACTTATTGTTGTAATTTATTTCACTTGAATTCACCTACGAATTGTGGTGTATCTTTCCCACCTTTTGAGGTTATCTCAAAGTATTGCTGATTTAGGGAGATTAGAGTAACAAGGAACAAAAATCATCAAATTGCTCATTGGAAAAGGATAAAAGAAATCCAGGGTTGTCGGGAATCAACACTGCAAACCAAAGAAAAATCTCAAAATATTTTTTTCTAAAGAAAAGAACACTCAACCTCATGGTATTTAAAGTGATGAATTTTATATATTTTTAGAATTTACTATTTAAATTCAACATACTAATCTAAAACAACATGTTATTTAGAATTACCCAAAATTATCTTTAAAAACCAAGATTTGTAGCTCTACTGTATCATATTAAAGATGTGCAAAAATATTGTCTTCATATTAACAACAGGAACCAACCCTCAAATTTATATAAACAATGTCGGCTCCGTTATGATCTCTTTCATCAATTTGGTTTGCTCATTTCTTTCTCTCATGCTCCTTGTCTTTGTTTTCTGAGATTTCATTATGGTGATAGTAGGTGAAGATGGATGCATGTAATCAATTGTCATCCCGTTAGAAGAGTACATAGTTGAGTTCAGCATTGTTGGCATGGTACTGTCAGACCAAATACTTGAAGGCTCATGCTCTCTTTCCATTGAGGATTCCTTCTCTTTGGATCATAGCTTTGTCTTTGAAGAACTTTTATACATCATATTTGTTTGTCATATTGCAATCATTTTATCATGAAACTCTAGTTTTTGGACACATTTTTTTTGTGAACCACAGACCTCCTGACTCCATCTGTAACAAGCTATCTTAAGCTTACACTACTTCTACAGCATGAATGGCGATGGGACCATACCTGTGGAAAAAAAATCACAAAAAAATATTATACAAGTTTGATCTGTTTAACTTTGTGTTTTAACCCTTCCAAAGTCTAAAGGAGGCACCAATGGCAGGAGGAGTGCACTAGTTAGGCACCTCCCACTGGGAGAGCAGGTCCTGTGATCAAATTCTTGAAAATTGTACCAATAAGAGTCTTGCATTGACTGATTATATAGTGACAAATCCAAAAACTTGACCGGCTCACTAGACTTGATCGAGTTAAGTTGTTTAAGGGCAGTAAGTCGATCAAGTCGGCCAAAAACTCAGTCAAACTTGTCCAAGTTATTCAGCTTGATCCCCTTCCAAGTCTCTTGGATGAGTCGGTAGCTATGGCAATGACCAAAAAGTGAGGTCTGAAAAGTCATATAAGCATGCACATCAAAAGGTACTATTCATAATTCAAGGGTTCAAGTATGTATCAATATGTCAGGAAATGAATTATAAATGTACTACAGAAACATTAGCCAAAATAGGAGAAGATTATTCTGAAAAAGATAAAATGTGGCTAGGTGAGTGCTTAAGGAAATGGCGGCTGATGTACAGAGTTTAAATAATTGATGATGAACTGTAAGAAGTAATGTATTATGAACATTACACCAATTTTAAACTGAGTATGAGCAGAACTCTTGAAAGAAACATTACAATGTAGAATTAAATGGTTAAGAAAAAATATAAGAGAAACCAAAAATATTGGACAAGAAAATAGACTGACAAACATACAGAGTGAAGAAAACATATAAAATATAAAATGAAACCAAAATATTGGACAAGAAAACAGACTGACAAACATACTAAGTGAAGAAAACAGTTTAACAGGCAAGAACAACCACTGAAAAAAAAAAGCATCAATCAGAAGGTTTGACAGGAAAGAAACCGATAAAGAAAGGATGCTGTACACACATTAAGCACGAGGAAAAAAAACATAAGGCCAGAAAAGAGGGGACAGTGATGAAGAAGTACAACAAAATTAGCACCAAGTTCCACAAATACCATGTGCTGATATTGGGTAAATTGTAAAAATGTCATACTAAATTTACAGTTCCATGCTTCTGTTGCTAAGTTTTCCACAGCGTGCAATTGAAGCAGACTAGTATTATCAATGAAGAAACTTCAGTCTTGCACCAGCCACATCATTCCATTATCCGCTACTTTGTATCGTACTCCAGATGTGGCATACGGGTAATCACATATGAATGAGGTATCATATAAAGAATTATATGCATAATTTACCATTCAAAGTATCTAGCAAGCATATGATGGGGCCGACCATGTGGGTTACTCGCCCATAACCAGGACAGTTCAGTTAGTTGGTAAAGCAGAAGTTTAGGAGAAAGACAGGATACAAACACACAACAACAGTATTTGGAATCCACACGTGCAATTTTAGAACTAAGATATGATTATAGTAGGCCTAATTGGATCAGGACTGGCACACATATGCCGCAAAATCCTCTTTAAATCATTAAATATTCTTACCGCAGCAGTTGTGTTTATGTGCAAGCATAAGAGTTGAGCCTTGTATGATCTTTGATTCTCATATATGTCATAAAGAACTTTCAAATCACAATGTTTTGAGTCTTTTGACAAACATTTTGAACTTGGCATTGTGTATCATAGCGCATCTCCAGGTGGTGTTTTGGAGCGAGCAGTAGATGCAGAAGATGAGCAACATCGAGATTTCCTGAGACTGGTGTGTATACACTTCCTTCTAGTACCGAGGACTTCTGAGCCTGCCAATACTAGGCGTGCTAATTTGTATAATCAGGGATATCTTGGTGATTCCAAATAAAATATTTGTCAAGACTAATGATTGTTCTTTGCAGAACCATATCGAAGGGTATCATGAGTTGTCTTCAAAAACACCAATCTACTTCTCTACAGCTGTGGCAATGTGGGATGCTGATTTTTATGTCAAAGTTGATGATGATGTGCATGTCAATCCTGGTAGGTGCGCTTTGCACCCTACTTCATTTCTTCATTAGTGTCTTCAGATATCCCGATCCACAAGTGGTTTGAACATTTCTGAAATAGGTAGATGTCCATTTCTGCATTGGGACAAGAAGGAACTGAAAACCACATCTGCGACTTCAGATATTTTGTGCGTTTCAAAGTGCACACTAGAACAGATAGCTGTCCATTGTACCAAAATGTTTAAATTGCAGGATTTGGATGTGCAAACCCACATGAATGTTTGGATTAATGAATCCAGGCATGATTGTGGAGCTATTTGGATTAATGTTATACATGTCAACAGGTATGCTTGCTTCTATTTTGGCACGACATAAGTCAAAACCGCGCATTTACATTGGGTGCATGAAATCTGGACCAGTTCTGATTCAGAAGTAAGATTTTGAAGTTCCAAGTAGATACATTGTCTAGTACTTTGTAACTTTCTCTGTTTCCATTTAACTAAACATAACCAACTATTTTTACTCTATGTAGAGGGGTCAAGTACCATGAGCCAGAATACTGGAAATTTGGTGAAGAGGGAAACAAATATTTCAGGCATGCAACAGGGCAGTTGTATGCTATCTCCAAAGATTTGGCAACCTATATATCAGTTAACCAGTAAGCTCAAGAAGAATTAGTTGGCATTGTATGATGTATCTTGGCTTTTGCCGAGGCATGTGGTTCTCAGATTTGAATGTTCGTGACTGTTAGTCTGATGCCCATGGAAGGGAAATATTCCAATATCTCTATGCTTCCATTAGATCAGCATCATACAAAGAGATGGTTTTAATAGCAAGATTAAGAAGTAAGAACGTCCACAGGTGAAACTTTTGGACCATCCTCCATCGAATCTTCCATGGCAATGCCTTCAGATCAATGGTCTGGATTATTGAACCATAGCATTCACATGCACAGAATTGCACCCCCTCAGCAAATTAGATGCAAGATGGAAAAATCGATCTCTATTTTAGTCATTTAGATCACATTTTATTCTTAAAGCATGGTTCTGGAGACTTTCACTCAAGCTCTTACTGTTTTTCCTTCCATATTACTTCATTGTTTGCAGACGCATACTACACCGGTATGCAAATGAAGACGTCACGCTCGGTTCCTGGTTCATTGGTCTGGATGTTGAGCATATTGATGAGCGAAGCCTCTGTTGTGGGACTCCCCCAGGTAGACTCTTCATTGAAATTAACTGAGTATGTACAAATTGCTTTTAGAGGGAATGCAATGTAGCAACTTGGATTTGTTTATTGGTCTTTGGTTCTTTTTGAATGTAATATAAAATTACAACGGGTTGACCATCCCTGGTGAAAGGGAAGGGCATCCATTTAGAATGGCACCTTTTTTTAGAAACCAGATCAGGAAATTCATGTTTCTGCCCCAAATTAACTGTTAAGTAGATTTGCCTTCCACTTCTTAACAGCTTAAACTTTTGTGATGTAAGCCACACTAAGTCGCAAGGGGGGGTGGGTACTTAAGTAGATTTGTTTTCCGCTTCCTAACAGCTTAAGCTTTTGGGATGTGTTTGCTAGTAGGATTTGACATATTAACATCTGGCAATTTGGTGTTATCTGCAAGTAAGTCTGTGTATCGTGCATCCATACACGTAAGGAAGTTGGAATGCTGGGTTGCGTTGATCGTCAAGGATGCTTTCTTCCATATTTTGCATCTTGTTATAATTCCTCTTGGTAACCCCTAGGGAAGTGAATGTGTGAACAAGAAATCTTGGGAGTTAACTGGAAAAATTATCAACCTTTTGGGTGTTTGACCTGGGAACTGTGCTAGAAAACAGAATAGACTGGGGGAATTCAACAACAAAATGTGGGTCTTCACTATATCAAGATTTGGTGGCAGATATTCACAAATCACATCTATCATTTCCTTGCAAAACACAGTTGATTCTTATACAGAGGTTTGGGGAGTGCCACATGGGGCCATGCCATAAAGCCCTGGTAAGGAGCAGTAAGATTGGCACAGACATAGATGTGTGGTGGAGTGTCAAATGAGGGCATGCCAAAAAGGCTGTTTATGCTTCAAATGGCATGGTTACAGAAATTCTCAAGGAATTGTAGGACCATAAATGGGACACTGTAACCTTAATCTACTAAAAGTAAGTTGTTTTTTTCTTATGGATTAAGAAACTAATACTTCTGATTCTTCTATTGCGTTCAGTTGCATCTGAAATGCAAACAATTTAATAATTCAGCAGAATGGATGGTCATCCATTATACTATGCATTCTGGGAGGTCTGCAAATGAGAAAAATTATTGAAGGAGATATCAATTTCTTGCAGAAAATTTGGATAGAAGAATTGGAAAACATTATCCACTGATGTAATGTGTGATTTCTGTTCTTTCTAACTGCAGGATTCTTGTAACCTTTCCAAATATTTTCAAGTAGACTGTAGTTTAGCAAAGTTAATGAACTATACTTGGAAAGTTGTATAAGCCTCTTTGTTTTTACCCGTGTGACGACTTCTGAGTTGATTGTCCTACTTTGCTATCAATTGATAAAGAAAGGAACTAAAATGCAATATTATTGTGGTGTGGAAGTCTCCCACTTCAGCTGATGTTGCAGAACCCGTTCTATTTTGACAGATTGTGAATGGAAGGCCCAAGCAGGGAACCCATGTGCTGCATCATTTGACTGGAGCTGCAGTGGCATCTGCAAGTCAGTAGAGAGGATGGTAGAGGTTCACCAGCACTGTGGGGAAGGGGATGGAGCTGTTTGGGTTGTAAATTCTTGAATTTCTCCTTTTGATTGTATCATCTGCGGTTGTAATATACTATAGTTAAACTAGGTTGAGCTACTCATCCACCCAATTTTCACATGTTAAAACGGGTGATTTGTGGGTCTATTATTAGAGTTACATGTCATGAATTCTTCAATCTTTCTTAGAATTATTTGAATTTTGTGTATAGCGGAAAAATTAGCTTAATTTTTGGCATGATCATTTCCTGAGTGGGCCTTCAAAACTAACGACTAAAATAATTAGGTCCAACCAATCATTCCCAATGTTCTTGATTCATCAGCATTGTTTAATCTTGTCCAACTATTCAGGCAGTTGCAGTGGCCCACAGAAGATGCGTACGAGTGGATCATATCTCATTTAGAGAATTGAAAGTTTTTTTTTAATTAGTTAATAACCATCCAGTCCCATGATTTTGTTTCCTTTTTTTCTTTTTTCTTATTGGTTGGGGGCGGATTTTCATGTATGATTTTGGGGCGGAACCATGATATTCATGTGAATTTTAGAAGTGAACCCAAAATTTTCATATTAATTTTGGGAGTGAACCAGGTCCAACCAATGGGTCCACAATAAATGAGGGTCTAACCGGGCCTCACCTTGTCTGGGCCTTTCGGCGGTAGACCCATCGGGTCTCGCCTGGAGCCTCGCCCTGGTGGGGACTAGGCATGTCAAACGGGCCGACGGGCCAGGCGTGCCTTTTTTTTTGTTTGGGTTGGCCCGACCTACGTAATTTGTATAGATTTTTAAAAATAAATGTGTTTGGGTGAACTCGATCTGACAACCTAATGGTTGTGAAAGATAAACACAACCACTAGACTACCTAACTTTTGTATACTAATATGTATTCAAACAATATTAAAACTAGTTAGATGAGGATGTGAACCTAACCATGAATATTAAACTATTAGTTACATTAGGATGAGAACTTAACCACTTTAGATGATGATGAGAAGCTAACACCTTTTTTATCCAACTTTTTACTCTTTCATTCAAACAACCTAAAATATAAAAAAAAACATATCATGTCCTTTTTTCTACTAATTTTTCAGCCAAATTGAAATGCCATGATTAAGGATATTTCAATTGAGATGGCAAACTCAATTTCTATTTTTTGGCTGAATTATCATACTTTAAACAAGAACTTAGGGCGGTTAAATATTTCTACTTTTATCAATAATCATCTCAAGTCTTCCAAATGACCCACCATGAAACCACAACCTTGGACTTCATTTTATTTAGATTTGCATCAATTTCTTTATTTTTTAGTTATGGGTTTTTAGTCTTAGTCAATAATTCTTATTATCTTTATCATGGTTACATATTTTTTACTTCTTTTTCCTAGTGTTCATATCAATGTAAATATATGGCTTCATGTGATGTGATCGAGAGTGGAGTTATAGGTACATGTGACGAGATTATATTGAACATAAATGACTGAATTATGAACATATTCTTGTATTTAATCCTGAACTTTCCAACCTATAAAGAATCTCAACTTCTCAAATGCTCAAGGGTTCTTGAATATAGATGAATGCAGGTAGGGAATTTCATTTGAGATTCTCAAATATCTCTGAAGAAAATAAAATTATTGAAGGCAAGGGGCCGGGGCAAATTTAGTAAAGGTAAGTGTGTCACACCAAAACATTCCCCTTATTACTTCTCCCCAAAAACACATTGCCCATCTTTATTAGTGTGACTAATTTACACTAAAGTCCTACCTTACCAAGTTATGTAAGTGTTTTTTTTATTAGAAAATGCCTAGGGTTGTTAGTTGGATGGGAATTAGATTTTTATAAATTTAAAAAAATATATAAAAAAATAAAATTTTTTGGCGGGCCAGGCGGGCCGTGCCTAGCGGGCCGTGCCAGGCGGGCCTGGCGGGCCGATCCTGGCGGGCCTGGCGGGCCACAGGGGCTGGCCCACTAGGCTGGCGGGCCGTGCCTAACGGGCCAGCGGGCCTGCGCGGCTCGGCCCAGCACGGCCCGCGTCATGGGCCGTGCCCAGTGGGCCGTGCCGTTGACCGGGCCGTGCCGTGCCACGGCCCGTTGACTAGCGGGCCGGGCCGGCACGGCCCACTTGACATCTCTAGTGGGGACATAGCCGCTGGATGCAGATCTGTCAGGGATTCTAGGCGACTGAGATGACTTCTCAGTATCATCTGCGCGTGCCCATATCTCATCATGCATTCCATGATGTGGCTGGTTCTCCAGTGGTGTTTTGGCAGTTAGTGCTCGCCTCGGTTAGCATGTTGGTACGGGACCGAGATGCTTGACTGAGGCAGAAGGCGACTGCCGAGGTCAGACATGACCGAGGTCAAAGTGGACTGGGCTGCGGCTGGCACCCTAGCATCACCGCCTAGGTGTATGTAGCCGAGCTTAAGACATAATTAGCCGGTCATCTTACCGGGGCTAATATAATTTCGGTGTCCTTAGGAACGTCCCCACACAGATGCCCCTAAACGAAAACAATCATAAAACATCAGTTCATAGCCATTGATACATCTTATCTATCATTGTAAGGACTGTCTTCGTTATTATTCTAATTGTATTTTTTTTTAGATCCTACAGCCGAAACATATTTTCATGATACATATGCCTCTTGCTTTTGCATTTTCTAGTTCAACTCCCTGTTAGAAAGTAAGCATGTTGTAATTTATCCTCTCTCAGGGGCTCAAAAGCAAAGAAATTTTGGTGCCCCATAAGGCACGGTAATAAGGTGCCTGCAGATCTACCTGTTAAAGTTTCTAAGTTATAATAAATTTCCTATTAAAGCCAGAAAAAAGAAAAGAAAAAGAAATTGTGGTCAAGGACCTGAGTTTCCATTCTACATGTGCCTATCGAGATATTTGATGGAACTAATGTGGGGCAGTACAGTTACTGATTTATTGATGACTAAGCCATCTCTCAGTGGAAAAAAAGTTCCCTAATTGAGCCAGTGGCCTATTTGCTTAAGTTGGGACATGGTTTTCAGTGCAAACCCTTCATCCTTCGAAATTCGTGTCGAGAAACTTCAAGCTATTGCCAGTAGTTCCATGTAATTAAATTATTAGGTTGCTGATATTATTGACTTGGCTATAAGTTCCTTGTAAGGTGTCTAAGCTGCAACTCTGATCAATGTTTTTGTTTCGAGAAAAACCTCAGTAGATGGTTATAGAATTACAGTTATTATAGTTTGTTCGTGTGTTATAAACATTTGCTTGATGCCTCGTTTCTTGCTACTTGTGTCATGAACCTTCTTTAACCATTTGGACT
Organism: Litsea cubeba; assembly: GCA_012931725.1. Lineage (NCBI taxonomy): Eukaryota > Viridiplantae > Streptophyta > Magnoliopsida > Laurales > Lauraceae > Litsea > Litsea cubeba. Next base: position 74,347,254 of record CM022951.1, on the reverse strand, counting down.
CACTTGAAGAAGAAGCTATGCATAAATGTCTACAAACTGTACATATAAAGAATTATGATATAAAAGTTTTTAGATCTAAATGCCCTTTCCTGCACACACACAAAAAAAGTCGCCATAAACATTATTTGGCTAAAAAATTAGAAATTTCATTCAAGCGCTGGATATATGCATTTCAGTCATGGATTATTGATCGGTTTTATACAATTCAAGCCCACTTTATGGTTGGTCTTGGAGGATGGGAAAAAGTTTATTGCATTGGAAGTGCCTCCTCTCTCAATCATAGGTAACTCCAATAGGAAAGTACACCCATGAATAACTTCCCTTTTGGGACAATTACCGTACGGACAGCCCAATACCCGATAATTACCACATACAAGACAAAATATTGAAATTTACCAAATGGAAGATCGTACAGAAAAAACGGTCAAAATGGGACGAAAATACCCTTTTTCGTGCGATATCCTAGGTCTGTAGGATATCGAAGGACAGTTCGATATCCTACGTCTGTAGGATATCGCACAGTTACCTACTCCCATCCCATCACATATCAAAGATTTTCACCACAAAAAGTCCATTTTTATCGTCTCCGTTTTCACTGAGGAGGTCCGTTTTCATCTTCTCCATTTTTACAGAGGATGAAGAGTGCAAATTTTAGTGAAAAGCTATAGCGAGAAGTTTAGCTCATCTCAGTACTTTCAGCTTTATCTGGGCAATCTCAAAACCAGCAAAAGCTTCTTTTGAGGTTGATGAGGATAAGAGAAAGGTGGGAGAGAGAGATGGCTAACAAATGTGGGTGCTGGGCGGCCCTCAAGTGCGGAGTGAAAGGAGCGTGCAGATATTTGGATATCTAACACTTGGTTTCACTCTCTGCAACAACCAAGACCAGATATTTGAATGCTAGCAACAGGAAGCTTGCTGTTCCTCAAGATGCTCAGGCCTCAACAGATGTTGTCATCGATCCACCTGGGTCCGAGAAGAAAGATGTTCCTCAGCTACTTCAGTTCACTTGTCAGGAGCTCAAATCTGCTACTGGGAACTTCAGACCTGATAGCATATTTTTAGTTCCAATTTTATTTTGTTTAACTTGCCGCAATGTAGAGAACAGTTCAATGGGATTTGATGTTGGAGGTTGTTATTAAATTGGTGTTAGATGTTGGATTTTGATTAGAAAGAGATTTTGTACTCAAATTTTAATTAGAAAGAGAATTTGTACTCAAATGTATATTTTTGTGTCCGGTCTAGTCACTTCCCCTGTGTCTGTGTTGTTGTAAGTCTCCACCCATTTCATCTATATAAAAAGAATGCACATGTTCTGCAAGTATAAGCTTTAATTAAGGATACATGGTACTTAATTCTTTGATTGGATTATCAATTCTATTATTTACCTATTTATGGTGATTAGTGAAGTGTAGCACAACACAAGATAAGATATTGAGCCACTGAGGCCTGTTAGAACATTAACATCTGTCCGAGTGGGCTTCTTGGGTCTCCCAATCATCATTAAAATGATTTTAAATCCATGTTATCAGGGACCAGAATTGATGTCCATAAATATACCCCGGTTGCTGTTTCAGGTGGACCTTTAAAATAGTTTATTGTCTATTTAAAAATATTTTCTTAAAAAAAATAGTTCAGCACAATTGGGTGGACCAGGTCTCGCTTCTCGCTATGGCGAATTCTCGCTATAGCGAGACTGAATTCTCGCTATAGCGAGAATAAGGGCATTCAGATTCCACTGTTTTCAGCTTGGGTTGGCGAAAGAAATTGCCAAAAATGGTCTCTCCATTTATTTTGTTAATGTGATCCTCTCCCCATCGTTCACAAGAGATGACCCACCTGAATTGAAGGGACTAGCTGAGAATCGGGCACATATTTCATGTGAATTCCCATAGGTGAAAAGTCTCTCTCCTTTCAGTTTATTGAGTGTTGCCTTGTCCAAATGTCCAAGCTAAAAAATGAAGATGTCTAAAGACATTGATGTGAACTAATAGAGCAACCTCAATCAGGTAAAGAGAGAAGGATATGCAGTCACATATATCAATGTCAACACCTTACCTTCTCCAAAATATAGTACCATTGGAACTTTGGATCATTATTTCTTTCATATGCTAAAATCAAAGAAACATTAGTGAAGATCCATAAATGTTTATCAAATAATTTCATTTTTAATGAATAATAAGTTCAAGAAGAAATTAAAAAAAAAAACTAATATCCACACATCACCCTCGTGATTCATAAATTCCTTGCCAACAAATGGGCCTACAAGCAAACAAGGAAAACTAATATCCACACATCTCCCAGCTATTTTCATTTCCGTGATAGAAAAGAGAGAGGGATGGACGCCGTCGGCTGCGATGTGTCGTGGAGCTGAGATGGGTCGTGCTGTGATGGAATCCAGTTGCGATGGAGCTGGAGCTGGAGTTGAAGTTGAAATCATGGCTCTTTTGAATCCATGGGGTGTGTGAGGTTTAGCACAAGATAAAACCAAGAGAAAAAAGAGGGTTAGGGAGACAAGAGAGTTTGAGAGAGATGAGACTTAATGAAAGTTATTGAGTTTTCATCTCTGGAAAAGTCGAGCGGGAAGATGAAAGCTTTGGACGGGAGAACGAGAGTAGGTAACTGTGCGATGGAAACAGAGGTCTTCAACGAAAACGGAGATGAAACGGACCTCCTCAGTGAAAAAACGGAGAAGATGAAACGGACTTTTTGTGGTGATGTGATGGAAGTAGGTGACCGTTCGATATCCTACAGGTCTAGGATATCGAACTGTGCGATATCCTACACTTGTAGGATATCGAACAATGCGATATCCTAAGTACTTGGGATATCGAACGCTTCGATATCCTACCGTCATTGGATATCGCTCCAAAAAGGGTATTTTCGTCTCATTTTGTGCCTTTTTTGTGTACGATCTTAATTTCTTTAGGTAAATTGTAATTTTTCATCTTTCATGGGGTAATTCTCGGGTCTTAGGCTGTCCGTACGGTAATTGTCCCTTCCCTTTTTTAGTACCGCATTTATTGACATGGATAATTAAGTTACAGCCAACTCATGGTATTGAAATTATAACAACATAAAAGTAAATTGAGCTGAAGTGCAGAACCTCTTTCAAACTGACTATCATAGATGCCCTTCCCTTCTCTATTTTTGCCTCAACTAGTCTTTCTGCCTTTAATTGTTCTGTTTGGAACTTTCTATTTTGTTCGATGTGCACTTTATGACAACTTTTCAACTGACTTCTATCATTCTACTCAATCTAATATATTATACATAGCTACCCATGTACAAAATCAATCATAAACATCAGTTCATAGCCATTGATTCATCTTATCTATCACTGTAAGTCCTTTCTTTGTTCTTACTTTCTTGGAGATCCTACATCCGAAACATGGTTTTCATGGTACTCCTGTCTTTTCACTTCCAAGTTGCACCTCCTTATTAGAAAGTAAGCATGTTGTAATTTATCTTCTCTCATGGGCTCAAAAGCGAAGAAATTTTGGTCCTTTACCCGAGCCTCCATATTGTATAACACAGAGCGTATCTACCTAGTTTAATCGTGCATGGTGCCCATCGAGATATTTGATGGCACTAACATGGGGGCCATAAAGTTACGGGTTGATTTTACTTTCTCTGAGTAAAAAGCATTCCCTATTGATTCAAAGTTGGGGCATGGCTTTACATTGTGACTTGCATATGGCTCCCATCCGGATACAGTCACGCACGCTGCACTGATTGAAGATAGAAAATAATAGATTTTCATCTCGGACGAGCTTCTCCAACCATCGATCCATTGTTTTGGACGATACATCTTCATCATCCATTGTTAGACCAACAATAATTAAATAATTTTATTTTTTTATCCTTATTTTTGTGTAATTTGTATTTTTTATTTTAATTTAATTTTTTTCTGCAGTGAATGGAGCGTTATGATGAACTTGGCCAAACTTTTAAAAGTCTATGATTGAAGTGATTTAATCAAAGGGTTTTTGCCTTGAGACTGTGAATGGGCTTTGAGTAACCCAAAAATTATTGGTCAAGATGTATTCGTACCATTGATTTGGACATTTTATGCATACAAAAACTGCTCTTTTTTTTCTTTTTTTTTTTACAATACCACACAAATTCATTTTAATAAAAGGGTCAAGTCTCCCATCCTTCAGTTGGAGATCACTGGCAACAGACAAACCGACCGACCCTATTGGTTTGACGTATCTGAGTTGGCCCTGGATCTGTCTTGGAGCCAAAAAAAATGCTATCTGAATCAGTCTCATTGATGATGTCACTAACGTACATAAAGTCACAAATAGAATAGTAATGCTATTGGAATTGTGGAGATGAAACATAAATGGATCATACTTTCAAAGAAAGAGGGTTTGATGGAATCTTTCAATGCTATTGGCAAGAAACAAATAACATTCTCCAAAATAACAGGAAGGCCTTCGTTTATGTAAAGCTCTTCTTTAAGATCCTCTTATAAGAAAGGCACCTCACATCCTTGTGGTTTTCCTCTTTCAAGCTAGGATCCAAAAGTTAAAAACTATTTTATTTCAATAATGAAACAAGATGGCATTTAGGAAATTAAAGAAACGAAAAAAAGACCTTCACCCCAATCCACTACACGTTACCAAATTGAAGCCCATGATTCGTCAGAATGATCAAGGCCGGCGTTCCAGGTGGACTTTGGATCTCTGTGTCTTAATATCTATGCAAGTTACATATGCATGGCTAGCTGCTGGCTAATAGATTGTTACAGTGGAAAGAATAAATCATGTAGAATAGTTTTTAATTCAATATAGTATGATAAACATGCACAAAATTATAAAAAAAAAAATTTAAAACAAAGGAAATCAAGAAATCCAAAAAATAAAACATTCAAAACACACAAATATACGTACTAATTAAAGTCATCCCAAGAAAAAATTTAAAAGGAAACAACATAGGAATTGGCCTTCAGTTGCTGATGAAGGCAAAGACATTTAAAACAAAAGTAAAAAGGGGATGTTTGCATCTTAGCTTGCTTCACCTGGAGACAAGGGAAGAGACTGCTAGGGGTAAGAAATGAGCTTAGATTGAACCAAAGTCACTTGTGTGATGAAACAAAAGATGGACACAATAGAAGCATTCCTTCTTCGTCTTCCTCACAATATTTATTTTGGTCATTTGAAGGAGGAAATCTTGTCCACGAGTGTTTGCCTTGAGTGTTGAGGGATTGGGCATTTCATTTGGCATGCATTGAAGAGCTTTTTCTGTTTTAGGTGAAAACAAAGAGAATAAAAGATGGAAACCACTCTACGGACATGGTCCTATTGTATACAACCCAAACAAAATAAGGCGAACCGAAACTTTCCAACATCTGGTTCTAGAGAGGAAAATAAAATTTGGGTACGTAATTGGCTTACAACTTCTCTAAAGTAAGGGAGATCCTATTTTATTGGGAACAAGGAATCCAAATTCTAACCCCATCGTGAATGTGCTTGGATTTTCAATATAGGTCACAGTGATGAAGTCAAAGACATACTAAGGTAAAACTAAAAAGTTCATGCCTTTGCTTTTAAAGGTATAAAGACATGAACCAAAGAGAGACAAAAAAATCCATTCTCCTTTGGAAAAATGAAGAAAAAAAATTGTGCAAAAACCTCAAACTAAGAAATATATACATAAAAAGGATAGAGCATATAGAAGGTAAGACAGTCTCTCAATTGTAGCTCTGCTGGCTAAGTACATAAAAATTAATTCATCTTTCTTATGCCAAGAGCAAGAAACGTGTGCATACCAAATTGATATCACTGTGACAACCCTCTCCCCCAATGTTAATCCTCAATGAATACTAAGGATCGAACTTTGATCTTTGGAAAGTTAAAAATACTCTTAAAAGATCATATTAGAAATTAGAATTTATCTGAAACCTGTTTTGATTTCCAAACAATTCCTCTCCAAAATGCTACATTTTATCCAAATTGGGGACTATTAACAAAGAGAAGTTGCAAATCATAGAATCATAACTGAATCAAAAGGCAACGAATTACAGTTTGTGACCTCAACACTCTATGGTATTATACAATAAAACTCCACCGACGAGTGTTTGTAACCTGTTACAACTATGTAACAGCTATAGTTCACTTGACCACCAAATTAGGTAGCCCCCGATGGTTCCCTGTTTTGAGGGTGGAAGGACCAAACTCTTGTGTTGAATAAAGGGGTTTTGACATATTAGTTCACCTTAGATTTTGTTATTCCAATTTCATGACTCAAATTTACATAATGTCACCAAAGTCGTTTGACTCCGGTCTCCCCTTTTTTTTTTACTTTTTTGCCTTGGATCCCATGATATCATGGGTTTTTAAAAACCCATGATATCATGGGATCCAAATAGCTTTTCAACTTTTAACATGTAGATCCTATAATATCATGGGTTTTTAAAAACCCATGATATCATAGGATCCAAGGTCAAACATCACTGGTGACATTTTAGTGTCTTTTAGTCATGAATTTAGAGATTAAGTGTCTAAAGGGCTTTGTCAAATCTCCTTTAATAAAAATAAGGGGCTAGGAAACGACTCTAAGGGTAGAACCTTCTTTTTTTTTTGTGTGTGTTAAACGCACTTTGACACATTTCAGTCGCATGAAAGCGTGAGATTGGAAAGTATTGATCACTATGACCGTCTATTTTGGGGACTCAAAACTCTGATGCCCATATATAATATGGATACAGCAAGAACACGTCATAGCCACAAATTTTACACATAAAAAGTATATGACTATCAAGTATAAAATGTCGAAAAAAATGTCTATGATTTAAAGTTGCCCTCACCTTTTGCCATTTTTTGCATTAACATCATACAGCATACCTACAACAACAACAAAAAATGATATAAGCATTCACTCCTTAAAATAAAAATGAATGTAAATTTCACACCCTTATTAAAAGAGGTCAAACCAAACTTCCTAGAAGTTATTGATTAGCAGGGTTCTACTTCCTTCAAGTATCTTCGTGTACAGTCTGTCCTTGAGCATCCTATAGGATGCAGTTACTAAATTAGAATCAATATTATATAGATCAAAGGCTTAACGAAATAGTGGCTGATGGGGCATGACGGGTACTGCCACACTTCAGTTGTCTTTGCTTTACAAGAGACGCAAAAAAACCTAATGTCCACTGTGTAGGAATGACCCACCAAACTCTAGTCATGGTTTAGGCCTATAAAGGCCTCTCTGTAATGTCATTGGTTATGTCCTTCCTATTGGTTTAGGCCATAAGCCCTATTTGTAACTTATGTATATATTAGGTTCATCCCCAGAGGGGATCTTTTTAATGAGAATCAGATATCATCTAGTATTATGTATGGTATATAAGGCTTCTCATCTTCGTCTCGTTTGTTCCGGTCTTCTTCATCAAGAAGCCCCATTCAAATAAGCTTCAGTTCATCTATTTGCCTACTCATTGGGATAACATTCCGGAGTTGTTTTTCTCTCTCTTGGTCGTGTGGCTGCCCTCTCGCATTGTTGTTGTTGCCTTCAGTTATCTTCGGCATCAGCGTTCTGTTTTGGCATCATCTCTGGAATATACATCCAGACTCTCAATTTGAGGGGCATTGTTGAGCCTTGTCTGTGGTTTTCTCTTCTTTGCTGCTTCATTTATTCAGTTGCCACAAGGATAGCTCAGGAAGACAGAAAGGTTAGCCTTCACCCGGTCTCTTCTTAGATAGAAATAGTCACTTTGAGATTTTTTTTTTTTTTTGTGATGGAAAAATCTGAGGTAATCCAAACTAAACTGACTAGGGCTAAAAACTATGATGGCTGGTCATTTCAACTTAGACATTTTGTCCAAGGACAAGGTCTGACATAATTTCTGGATGGTTCATCAACTGAACCAACTGAAGACAAGGCTAAGGCCAAATGGATTCAAAGTAACTCCAAGGTGGTCAACTGGATTCTGAATTCCATTGATCCTTCAATTATCCTATCCCTACAGTCATATTCCACTGCCTATGGCATGTGGTCTCATTTGAAGAAGATCTATCATCAAACTAATAAAGCCCGCAAGTACTACATTAACACCGAACTAGTTAAGTACTGTCAAGGGGACAAAATGATTCAAGACTATTACAATGGGTTGCTCATCCTATGGCATGAGAAAGATTCCATGGTCTTAGATACGGTGTCTGTTGCCATGCACCCTGAAGCAATCAAACTTCAGGAAGAGTCCCATATTAGCTATTTCTTGATGAATTTGAGGCTCGAATTTGAGTCTGTGCGAGCAGCCCCAATGAATAGAGAACATGCTTCAAACTTAGATACATGTGTCCAAGAGGTACTTCGAGAGGAACTTCGGCTTCAATCCCAACATTCCATGGTGGAAGAACATAGAGTTTTTAGTACCCCCATTATTTGAAGAAAATGCACTTCTCTCTACAAAGGGAAAACCCATCCACTGTTATGAGTGCAAGGAGATAGGCCATGTTGCGAGATATTGTAAGAAGAAAAACTTTTGCAATTACTGCAAAAGAACTGGTCATGCTATTTCCGAGTGCACCAGACTGCCACAGAAAAGAAATGATGGTTTACAGCATCGTCCAAACCCAACTGCTCTACAGGTTCAAACCCAGGCTCCTGTGGTTAAAGCCTCCTCTTCGCAAGCTATTCTCATGACTCCATAGCAAATCAGAGAACTAATCAATACCTCGATAGCATCTGCTTTTACTTCAATGAGTATCAATGGTCAATCTCATTCCATTTCTCCTTCTTCATGATATATTGACTCAGGGGCTTCCAATCATATGACATCTGAGGAAGCTAATATTAGTGCACCCCATTTTTATACTGGAACTGAACAAATTATGGTTGCAAATGGTCATAATTTGTCCATTTATGGTATTGGCTTAACATTACCACCCCTCAACATCAACTTCTCACCTTGTCAAATGTTTATTTCGTTCCAAACTTATTTGCTAATTTTCTTTCTGTTGGTCAATTGGTCGATAACGGATACTCAATACATTTTACATCTTCTGGTTGTGTCATACGGGACCGGCACAATTGGAAGGTGATCGGGAAGGGGAGTAAACGTGGACGAATTTTTTGTGGATTTTGACTTAGGATCATCCTTTTTGGCCTCATTTTCTAGGACTTTGAATACGAAGTGGACCATTTGGCATCGGCGCTTTGGTCATTTACATAATGATGGACTTGTGTTTTTTGTTTAAACATGGATTATTGGATTCCTCTATTGATAATAGATTACTTAGTTTTTTTTTTTTTTTTTTTTTTTTTTTTTTTTTTTTTTTTTTTTTTTTTTTTTTTTTTTTTGCATTCTAAATGTTCTTCATGTTGTCTGAGTAAAAGTCATGTTTTGCCTTTTCTTGTTAGTTATTCTCGGGCTACGGCTCCTTTTCATATTATACATTCTGATGTTTGGGGAATTTTCCTATGTCACATTCATTGATGATCACACACGGTTTACCTGGATTTATTTCCTTAGATTTAAATCTGAAGTCCTTTCTACTTTTAAAACATTTTACAATTTTGTGGAAACTCAATTTAACAACAAAATTAAGGTTTTTCGTTCTGATTTGGAGGGAGAGTACCTATCAAGAGACTTTTCTTCCTTTTTGTCTACTAAATGAATTCTTCAACAAAAATTTTGTCCTGACACACCTCAACAAAACAGCATAGCAGAAAGGAAACATAGCCATATTTTAGAAACTACCCGAGCTTTACTATTTGAAACACATGTTCCCTCCATTTTTTGGTGTGAAGCTATTTATACTGCCGTTCATTTAATTAATTGACTTCCTACCCCAGTGCTAAAACATATCTCCCCATTTGAAGCCCTCTATTGCTATCCGCCATCTTACATTCATTTACGTACATTTGGTTGTCTATGCTTTGTTCATCTCCCTTCGTTGGAAAAACATAAACTTTATAATCAAGCTGCTAAGTGTGTTTTCTTAGGGTATAGTGATGAACACAAGGGTTTTTTTATGCTATGACCCTGTTGTACGTCGATCATGCATTTCTCGAAATGTTGTCTTTGTCGAACATGTTCCGTTTTATTCTTTGCAACATGATTCAAAAATTTGGGATGTTTCCTATCTTCCGTTGTTCTCAATTTCATCATCTCCTTTTATTTCTAACAAACCTTTGCAGGTCTATAGTTGACACCAGCCGCCCCCTCCTGCCTCTACTCCCGCTTTCGTTCCCTTACCTTTGCCCGATCCAGGTATCATTATTTCACCACCTCCACCTTTACGTCATTTCAATCATACATCTAAGCCACCTGATTAGTATGGTTTTTCTGCTCTTTCGACTTCTGTCGATTATGTGGTTGTTCCCTCCTCTTATAACCAGGCCACAGAGATCCATTGTTGGCAAGATCCAATGATCGAGGAAATCTTTGCTCTCGAATCAAATCAAGCTTGGGAACTAGTTCCCCAACCTCCTGATGCCCTTGTCATTGGTAGTAAGTGGGTGTACTCCATCAAAGTGAAATAAGATGGGACCTTGGATAGATATAAGGCCCGCCTTGTTGTACAAGGATTCAAACAATAGTATATGATTGATTATGAAAAAACTTTTGCTTCAGTTGCCAAGATGACGACAGTTCGGACTTTACTTGTGGCAACTATTCGCAACTGTCAGCTTTGCCAGTTGGACGTTAAGAATGCATTTTTACATGGCGATCTTCAAGAGACTATTTACATGAAGCCACCTACAGGGTATGCTTGTCCTTCATCTCATGTTTGTCGCCTTCGAAAGTCTCTATGTGGTCTTAAGCAAGCACCTCGTGCGTGGTTTGATATATTTCGAGGAGCGATTCTTAAAGCTAGCTTTTATCAAAGTCCCAATGATCACTCTCTTTGTGAGACGCACTGCCCAAGGTTGTACCTTGTTGCTTCTTTATGTAGATGATATGATTATTAATGGCAATGATGTGACTTGTATTATCGCTCTTAAATCATATCTCATGTGTCATTTCAATATGAAGGACCTTGGCCATTTAACATATTTTCTTGGATTGGAGATTTCCCGTATTCATAATTGTACTTGCATTCACCAAAGGAAATACGCAGAAAACTTGCTTTCTTTGTCTCATTTGACTGATTCCAAAATCTCTGAGACACCTATAAAGTTCAATTTTAAACTTCGCAAAGAAGAAGGCAATCATCTTTCAGATCATACTATGTACAAAAGACTTGTTGGGAGTCTCATATATCTTACCATGACACGTCTTGACATCTCTCATACAAAGAGGTGGCAAAATATGACCCGACCAGCCGACCCGACCCAACCCGACCCATGTATTACCCGTTTAACCCAACCCGTTTGATAGGCAGGTCGGTCACGGGTCAAGTATTCATGACCGCAATTAAGCGGGTCGAGTTAGGGTTGACCCGCTTATTTAAGCTAAAATTGAATTTGATTGTTTTGATGCATAGGCTAAAAAAGAATGAATGGACCTTAACCAATTCAACCTCACCCTTTTTATTAATGGAAAGCAAGGTAATGCGTATCAAATGATTGTTGAATAAGATTAGACCAAATTTGAGCTTAAAAGTCAGTTTTTGTCAGGCAGGAAATCATAATTGAGTCGATTGATTCACTAGATGGATGTGGGTTATGCAAGTCGACCTGACTTGTATAACCCGCAATAGTTATGCGGGTTTAAGTGGGTCGGGTTGGGTTGACCCATGGTGGGTGCGGGTTAGGGGTTTCCGACCCGTTTATTAAACGGGTCGGATGCGGGTTAGACTTGTATAACCAGTTTAATAAATGGGTCCGACCCGTTTGGCACAACCCGACCCAATTGCCACCTTTACTCATGTAGTCCAAATTGTTAGCCAATTTATAAGCAATCCTTACAAACCTCATCTAATTGTTGTCCATCGGATACTACAATATATTCGTAGAACCCTTGATCGAGGTCTCTTTTATTCCTCCACCTCTCCCTTGGATCCACATGCGTATGCAGATGCAGACTGGCCTGGATGTCCAGACACTAGACGATCAACAACCGGCTGGTGTATGTTCTTAGGCTCCTCTCTCTTTTTGTGGAAGTGCAAAAAGCAAGGTACAGTCTCTAAATCTTCTGCTGAAGCTGAATACAGATCCATGTCCTCTGCTACCAGTGAGATTCTTTGGCTTCGACGACTCCTTAGAGAACTTGGTGTCCTTATTCTTGATGCAACTCCTCTCAATGTTGACAATACAAGCGTCATACAGATTGCCAATAATCCAGTCTTTCATGAGAGAACCAAGCACATTGAAGTTGGCTGTCACTTTATTCGTCAGCACGTTCTTTCGGGTCGTCTTCATCTTCTACATGTCAGTTCTTAAAATCAATTGGCTGACCGCTTCACTAAAGCTATACCACAATTGCGTCATGATTTTCTTATTACCAAATTGATGCTTTCTTCAAAATAACATCAATTTAAGGGGAAGTGCAGGAATGACCCACTAGACTCTAGTCATGGTTCAGGCCCATAAAGGCCTCTTTGCAATGTCATTGGTTATGTCCTTCCTGTTGGTTCGGGCCCATGAGGCCCATGCCTAGGCCGTATTTGTAACTTCTGTATATATTAGGTTCATCCCCAAGGGCCTGTTTGGATAGCCAAGTAATGAAATGAAGTGAGGCTAAGTTAGCCACAATGGTATAAAATTTCAACTTATTGGTGTTTGGATCGGCCCGGCCCTACAGATGAAGTATTCTTGTCGGCCCACGTGGAACGCATTCCACTTCAACCCAAAACACCTCGGTTACCCTGGGTAAAAACGATTCTACTCCTCTCCTCTCCTCTTGCTGAAATTCATCTCTCCTTTCGTCTCCTCTCGCTAAAAGCGTTTCTACTTCTCAGGTAATCTTCCTCCCTCCCTCCCTCTCTCTCTTGATAATGAGTTACGATTTCTGGTTTCTAGAAGGATTGGATTAGGGCTTACGATTTGGTTGCAGGTTTCTGGTGGATTAGGTTCGATTTGGGGTTGGATTGAATAGTGGTGGATGTTGGCTGGGTTTAAGGTTTGGGTTTGGTTTGGTAAGGGGAAAGGGGTATTGGAGTTGGGTTATTATTTGATGAGAGGGTTTGGGATTTTGGAATGCTGGGTTTGAATCATTTTGGGGCTTTGGGATAGATGGGATTGAAGGACTGGTGGGGTTGTAGGGTTTGGGTTTTGGCAGTTTTGGTGAATGGGACTTGGTGGGATTGGTGATTCGGATTGGGTTTTGGGGTTTAGATGGAAATGGAATATGTTATGATATTTTTGCTAGACTTCTCACCACCTGAACAATGCTTGCCAATTCATTGAAATGTAATGTGTCCCTGTTGAACCTTTTATATTGAGTAGGAGATTGCCATTGTCTTTTTGCTAAAATGCTGCTATGTTTTGTCTTTTACTTATTGGAATTTTACAATCATTTCACTAGTGTTCTCGACTCAAGGACCGTCTCACTGAGATTTGTATCTGAATAGGCTGAAATGCACTTATTTCTTAACAATCGAAAAGGAGTGGTCTGTTTGGCTAGAAATTTGGTTGATTTGTTAGTCCTATTTCAATAACTATTAGTCTCATAGATTGACTGATGAATCATCCCATTTAACCAATTATCTTCTGCATTTACATGGAGGTAATTAACATGAGAATAAGTTCTTTCCTATAAAATGTTTTGTATTTATGGTAGGGCTTTTTTTTTTCATTTTTGAGGGATGTAATTCACATGATTAAAATATGGATGATGGTTTAGTTATCCACTTCTATTAGAGTTTGATTGTGGTTTTACCTTATGTATGGTGTTTTGTATTAGGGGAGCTCTATTGCACCACAAAATTTACTCTTCCCACCGCGAAAAAAAAATATTTCCTAAACTACCCCTCCCTTTTTCTCCCTCCTCCTCCTCCCTCATCTTCCCTTCCTCTCCCACCCTCCACCCTCCCTCATCCCCCTCTCCCCACCCCCAGTCGCCGGCGGGGAGGGAGCCCCGGCCGGTGGCGGAAGCCCCAGCCAGCTGGCCTCCCTCCCCCTCTCCCTCTTTCTACCTCTTTCCCTCTTCTCCCTCTTCTCCCTCTCTCCCTCCCTCCCTCTCCTTCCCTCCACTACTCTTTTTCTCCCTCCCCTTCCCCCTCGCCGGCGGGGAGGGAGATCGGGCTGCAGCATTTGTGACACTGACACATGCTTTGGCATTGCAAATTTGTCTTCACATAGAACGGTTAGTTTGGAAAATGTAAGAATTTGGGAGTGGCCATTTCTTTTCTCCCATATGTGACACTGACACATGCTTTGGCAATGCAAATTTGTCTTCACATAGAACGGTTATTTTGGAAAATGTAAGAATTTGGGAGTGGCCGTTTCTTTTCTAAGAAGAGTTAAATACTTAAATGAACCATTGATCTTACTACTGCATTTATGTCCTCTTCCTAATTATATGTGTTTGTCCTGTCAACGTCCATTAGTGGAGACTGATAGCGCCTGCTGCAGCCCGATCTCCCTCCCCGCCGGCGACTGGGAGGGGGAGGGGGAAGAAGAGTAGGGGAGGGAAGGAGAGGGAGGGAGAGAGGGAGAAGAGGAAAAGAAGAGGGAGAGAGGAAAAAAGAGGGAGAGGGAGGCCAGCCGGCTGGGGCTTCCGCTGCCGGCCGGGGCTCCCTCCGCGCCGGCGACTGGGGGTGGGCGCAGATAAGGGAAGAGGAAGGAGGGAGGAAGGAGGGAGGAGGAGGAAGGGAGGAGGAGGAGGGAGGAGGGTGGAAGGGTAGTTTAGGAAAAGAAAAAAAATTTGTCTTCTAGTGCTGTGAGGAGAGAAAAATTCGTGATGCCAATAGCACCACTCTTTGTATTATTGATTCAAATTGTAGCACCAACTCCTTTGATGGCTGAATCAATCCCATGGCAACAACTCCATATTTTAAATACCAAATCCACTGCTTATTTGGTGATCCTATTGTATATCCCTGGCTCCCCGAAGTGGTGCGTGACCAGCTTGTCACAGCGAAGTATTTGCTCCCAAGCACCTCGAGGTGGAAATGCACTTTGTAGTGATTCAATGAAAGTGTCCTTCATTAAACCTAAAAACCCATAAGATCAAATGACCTTCATCGTCTGGCTGACATTTTCTTGCTAATTGAATGCAGTTTGAAGACCATTAGCTCTTGCTGTTGTCTTTGTCTAATTGTCACTTAATATCATATCAAATTAATGTTTTTTCTTGGAAATACAGGGAAGGCCAACTGCTGATTCATATAGAAGGGTACTCACAATTGGCTTATAAGATTTTTGTGACAACTCTCTTTTGTACCCACTTTTATAATTTTTTTTCTTCCAACTCATAAGAAACTAGGACGTGCAGTAAATATATATATATATATATGTGTCAGGGGGGTAAGGGGTTAGCCACGATCCTTGATCAGGGGGGCTTTTCAACATCCTTAAGCTTGCAATTGTGGAGCCCGGGTTTCATGAACTAGATTTATAAAGACACGTACAAAAAGTAGCTATGATGCACAAAAGTTTGGGTAAATGGCCTTGGGGTCTGGTATTTAAGTAATATACCCTTAGTTTGGTCTACTATTTAAATTTTTTTATGCTAAAAGGGGGATTATGTAAAGCAAGATGAACCCCTTTTCTAATTAACTCTCTCCCTACTCATTGTTTTTCTTTTTAGTTAGGTGACCTCCATGAGAATCTATAGTGGCCCAGCTATGATCTCATCCCCTGCACACACTGTCCTTGTGAATTGCCATCAGACCTGATTTAACATTCTTCAGGAATCAGGATTGACCTCACACCTACAAAATGTTTTAAGTTATTGATTTGGAGGGATCATATCTCTATCATCTTAGAGTTTGGTCACATTGAAGTGATTTGGAGGGATCAAATTCCACCTGAGTCAAGTGATTTGCAATTTTGCCCATGTTACATAACAATGAAAGAATCTTGTCACTAAACATCATTTTATTCTGCAGCTTTGGTTCTCTTTCTTGAACTAAAGGATGTGGGTGTGGCCTTTTCAATTCATTGGAGTAATGGGTCTTTGATTTTGTTCCCATTGGATTATTGGGTCTGTTAGATTTTTGAAAATTTTGTTCTTCAGTGACTGTTTGTGGGCAGTGGGGTGAGTTGTTACTTGTTATTACAGATTTGTTTGATCCTCTCTCTCTGTTTTTTTTTTTTTTTTAAGAGAGAGGTTGTTTAATGGAATTTGTGGTTTGTATTTTTCTTCTTCCATTTTTAAGTTGTATGTTTGGATCTTGATCTTAGTAGTAATTTCATATGGGATTATAATTTTTTTTTTTTTTACTTGATGTGTCTTTTTGGTATCTCTCTCTCTATAGATATATATATATATATATATATATCAAGAGCCTTGATCTGAGTAGAATAAAGATTTATCTCATGTAGAAGCTTTGGGTACTCCTTTTAGTTTCTCTTAGTGATGTTTTCCATTGATTTTGAACTGATCTGTTTTCTTTTTTATCTAGCAATAAGAGGTTGTTGTGATTTCTTCTTTTTAGGGACACATGATCTGTAATTTCAATGAATGGCAATTGCTATGAGAAATATTTTCTGTTTTTTTTTTTTTTTTGCTGAAACTAAATCTCTTAAAATAATACAATGTTTTTACATTTTCTTTAACATCATTCTTACTAATGCATTCACTGAATTGGAGACCTTATCTATTCAGCAGCTACTTGAGGAATGGCTTTTGCTTCTTCATCTTTCAATGGAGTTGGTTCCACCAATCCGAGGCAGCATAGCTTTGATTTATTTATAATATAACATATTATCTTAACTCCCCTATACCCCTCAATTTCAAAAACTCATCTGCCTCTCATTGCATCTCATTTGTCAGTGGCTCTCTCTCTCTAGTGTGCAACCTCTATAGTGTTCAATCTTGTTTAATGCTAATTTTTTATATACTTTTTCCATTGTTTGTGATTTTATAATATAATGGAGATTATTTGTTATGGTTCAGGGACATCCAACAACAAGACCATTGAAGACTAAGCGTATTGATTATGAAAAGATGGGATTGGTCTATGGCACTGATATGGCAACATGACAGTTTGCTCGGTCTTCATCTAGTGCACCATCTATTGACTTGATGTAGGAGTCGGGTAATTATAGTAACGCTGATGATGTTCCAATTCGCATGGACGATTTAGAATGTGATTCTAAAAGTGGGGGAATAATTGGGGAATCTTCATCGAATAAGAAGGAACTACCAAAGAGGGCAAGAGATGTAGAAGTACTTGTGACAAGGATGAAAGAATCCGCGGCTTTGGTGCAACATGCATTAGACAATCTTGCTGATAGTATTAAGAACTCATAGCCACATAAGCGAATAGGTGACGAAGTTTACGGAGAACTAGTGAAGATAGAGGGTCTTACTCAAGATGACATACATGTTACACATGAGTGGGTTTGCGTTTGATTTTGATTTGAATGTTTATATATATATATATGATCATTCTGCCCAATTGGGTTGATTTCTTTGTTCTTATTGTAATGTGATGGTCATTTCATGAGTAAGTTGATCTGATTTTATTAAACTGAGGTGTCTTTACTCTTTAGTGATTTTTTTTTTCTTATTCAGGCAAAGTGGGTTTATTTGTTTATTCAAAGCTTTATTGGAGATGGTTTTGTTTTTGGTTTTTGCACTTTGTTTTGTAGAACATATAAATCTGGTTGTTCTGTTGTATATTTTGGGTTTTTGATAATTTTAGAGAAATGGGGTTTACTTCCTTTTCTCTCTTACTGTTCTGTTGGGGCCTTTTCTTTTCTTCTTTGTTTTCACTGGCAAGTGGCATGCTAGTGTTCTTGATGTTCATTTTGGTTGTCCAAATTTTAGTTATGATAGAACTTGGATTTTATCGGACAATAATTTCATTGTTGATTGTTGGTGATTGTTTCTTGATGTTTCATTCTGATAGTTTTGTCCTGCATTTGGTTTTGTTTTAATTGTTTCTTATTGTTTTTGTTATATTGTTCTGATTACTGTTTCCACCCTTAATTTTTTTCTAGCCTTTTTGTTACCTGCTTGGGTCAATGCTGATGGAGGCATAGAAAAGATGATATTAGGTGTGTCCTTGAATATTAATATTATATGGGACCTGTTGAAACGATCCCATGAAGTGTTCAGAGAGAATGAAAGAGAGCTTGTTTTTCTCTGTGTTCCCATTTTCACTTTACTCATAGGTATCCGAACACATACAAAGTATTTTATATTTCACTTTACACAAAGTGACCAATCAGAGTGAAGTGAAGTTAATAAACTTCAACCCACTTCACTTTTTATGTGAAATTTACTCCACTTCACTATATTCCTCAGTTATCCAAATAGGCCCCAAAAGAGATTTTTTTAATGAGAATCAGATTTCATCAGTCTTATACAGGGCAGAACTTTGTAAAGCGCACGCCTTTTGCCACAGAGAGAACAAAGACCAGGTGCCACATTTGCCAGAGCCGCGAGGAACAATAGGAGGAACAACCTAGGTATAAAAAAACATTTAGAATTGAACATTTACACAGAGATAATAACAAAATTACAATTACTCACCTTAGCCGCTGCAGTCAAGATCAGCTCGGGCCTCGAAGAAATTCGTCCGCTCAATAGCTTTCCCTTCCACTTTCTCCCAATGGAAAACTGTACGTCTGTCTCAGCTTCATGGAATAGGCGGAACTTCAGAAATCCTAAGTCTTTTCCAGTGCCATCTCTATTTTTAGGAAGATACGTGTCCAGTATCTTTCCAGCTCTTATGAAGATGGCTTTAAACTCTATTTTTGTTGTCATTGCATCGAGATTTGAAATTTCCACCGTAAATGATGTTCTTTTTAAAAACTTTAGTCGATCCTAAAAATAAAATATTATACAAATTCGTAAGATCTGAACCGTAGATCATATATGCATTCCAAATCATATATGGAATGCAATGCATATTAGATGTGGAATGCAAATGAATTGTGTAGGATTGATCTAATTGGTAAGATCTAGAATGCAGATCATATATGGAATCAGATTGCAGATCAGATCAGATATAAAATTAAAGATGATTGATCTGGAATTCAGATCAGATATGATATGTAGATGAAACGAATATGAAATGTTTGAATTTATTTATCATACATTGAAATCCATCAAGATATGAAAAAATAGATATTCTTCCTTCAAGATCGAGATTGGGGAAATGAATTTCGAAATCAGATCTAGAATGCAAATGAATTGTGTAGGATTGATCTAATTGGTGAGATCTAGAATGCATATCAGACATGGAATCAGATCAGGAATGCAGATCATATCGGATATAAAATTAAAGATGATTGATCTGGAATGCAGATCAGATATGATATGCAGATGAAATGAATATGAATATGAAATGTTTGAATTTATTGATCATACCTTGATATCCATCGAGATATGAAAAACCAGATCTTCTTCCTTCGAGATCGAGATTGTGGAAATGAATTTCGCTGAGTGGCTATACTCAAATAAATTATAAATAAATATTAAAATATAATTTATAATACAAATATAATTAAAATTATCTAACATGTGATATTGAAAGAATATCTAGTCAAAGAAAATGAAAAAGTTAAAGAGTAATTATGAATAATATAACATATAATGAAGAATAAAACATATGAAACAATAACCAATTATAATATATTAAGCTAGAAGGTTTTGAATCTAATTTTGATTGGAAGTTATTTTCGGTTTCAACAATTGCTCACATACTCATCCACCACTTTCGTCTTCCCTGTTTCTAACTACATAGAATCCTACCTATTATGCTTATACCTGTGATTAGCACGATTTTTTTTGTGCTAGTTTGAATTATTGATGGAATGAAGAGTAAATTAGTTTATAAAAATCGATCATGCTTGAAAGATTCTATCTATTACTTAGTCCAACATCTTGATTTACCGCATTTTATTGTTCCTTTGAGTCTGCGTATTTGTTATTTAGTTAAATTAAATGATAATAACAAAATTTTGTGATAAAAATGGGACTCAAATGAGAGATATTAAGAAGTTGATAGATTTCAATGGAAGATCAAGTAAATAGTAGAGATTTTAGGATTGTGATTTGTTTATATTTGTACTTGGGCAAAAATTGAGTGTCGGTTTCAAAATTAAATGTGGATTTTAAAATTAATTGACATTCGCAGTGACCCCCATAGATTGGTCCTACCTAGTATCGAAAGAAAAACAAAGAGAAAGAAGTAGCAAAATACAGCTTATGAAAGTAGCATTCATGGGTTGGAAAGGGAAGAAAAAAAATTGCTGACTTTCACAATGGGAGCCACAAATATTTTGTTCTAGTGCCACGGGCTTACGCCCAACTAGGGTTGTAAATGGGTACCCGATTCTCCGATTACCTGAAGGTTCCGACCCGTTAGGATCCGGGTCTGGGTCCTTATTTTGGTCCCGATAAGAAAATGGTTCCGGTTCCAGATCCTTTTTTTGGAACCGATACCTAAACGGTTCCGGTTCCGGATCCACAGTGGCTCAGACCCGGGACCCGACCCAAAATATACTAACATAAGGTAACTTTATTATGTGAGAACAGAATCCTTTTTACTTTTCTACTTTTCTACATTATGGTTTTCTACATCTCATTGCCGGTTTGGATGTGATTTCTGAGTTTTTGGTTAAAAGTGTCTGTTATTGATAGACAAAATGTTATATTAGTGTTTGTAGGTACGTGATCCAATTGAAATGTGAAAAAAGTATAAGTTTTTTAAAGAAAAATACAGGTATTAGTCTAGACCCGGAACCGAAACCAGACCCGCCTCACAAATGGTTCCAGTTCTGGTTCCCATTATTCTTATCGGTTCCGGTTCCCCTTCTTAGAAAACAGTTCCGGTTCCACCCTGGACCCGGACTGGAACCGACCCGTTTACAACCCTACGCCCAACATAGGCCATCATAAAAAATAATTAAAGATTTAATTAAAAATATAAATAAATTAGAAATGTATAATAATATATAATTCATAATACAAACACAATTAAAACCGAATTTTAAAAATCAAAGTTTTAATAAAAAAAATGTTAAATGATCCAATTAAATTATCTAATACTTGACATTGAAAGAGCGCTCAATTACATAGAATAACAAATAAAAAAACAGAAAAGTTGAAGAGTAATTATGAATAATATAATATACGATAAAGAAGAAAACGTTTAGTTTGAATCGCCGATGGTACAAGAGTGAATTAATTTATAAAATCTGTTCAAGCTTGGAAGACTCTATCTATTACTTGATCCAAAATCTTGATTTGCGGCATTTTATTATTATTTTATTCTGCATATTTATTATTTAGTTAACTTGGTAAATGTACATGATATTAAAAAAAATTGCGATAGAGATGAAAACTCGTCAGTGAAGTTTTAGGGAAATGGGAGATTTAGAGGAAGATCAATTGATTATATTTTTGCTTAGATTTAAATTAATTATCGATTTTAAAATTAAATATAGATTTTGAAATCGATTGGCTTCCACAATGGCCCCACTGATTAATCCTACCGAATATTAAAAGAAAAATAAGGATAAAAAAGTAGAAAACAGAGCCTATAAAAGTACCCCATTAATTGTGAGTTTGGAAAGAAAAAAATGGCTGCCACAGTGGGACCTATATATTTATTTAGTTAAATTAGTAACTGTAAATGAAAAATAAAAAATTGTCTTTAACAGTGGGCACCACAGATTGATTAAAAACAACAAAATTTAACACTTACATGCCTATCTATTATAAAAACAATAGGCAACTCGATTTCTATATTTTCATCAGTTCATAAGGCGTACTATCAGAGCCAAAGGGCCTTTGTTACTTTTTTTTTTCTCTTTTTGTTAGTTTAAATGAAGGGTACTTTGGGCATTTAAAAAAAATGAGGAAAAAAGTCCTAAAATATACCATTAAATGGCTGGATGTCCTAAATTAAAAACTTTCTGAAAATTCTTAAAGACTAATTTGAAAAATTTTGAAGCTTATGTCATTTTTTGAGATAAGGCAGAAACTTAAGACGTTTTTTGAAATATTCTCTAAAAAAAATGTTAACCAACCATTATCATATACTAGAGGGATAGGATTTGATTTTAAAATTGAAGTCCGATTTCACAACTAATTGCAAAATTGGAGTCCGATTTCATAATTGATTTTAAAATTGTAGCTCAATTCCGATTTTAATTGCAAAATCGAAACTCCAATTCCGATTTCTATTTTGATTAGAGATAAATTTTAAGATTTACATCAAGAACCTACTTTTGTTAACCATTTTTAAGGTGGATTTAAAATTTTAATATATTTGTTATGGACAGGAGATTAAAGAACCCGAATGATACAAGAACTCCACCTTACTCAATGACTTAGCTAAGTCAAAATGAGTCTTCTTTAGTTGAATTTAAAATTTTAATATATCTATTATTATTAGAAAATTTTAAAAGTTTGTGATTTAAAAAGTGAATCCCAGATAGTGATTTATACAAATGGGCTCCATGTATAATAATTTTTTTTCAAGTGGACATCGTATTCTAATTCCTAAAGGCGGGGGCTAGATGTTGTAATTTCTAAATATGGCCTCCATCCAAATTCCTAAAGATGGGTCCATGTTGAGAGTTTTAAAGTTGGCCCCATCATGTACAACAATTCCCATATCTTTTTTCTTTATAGTAGAATTTGGAGAATTGGGTTTTCTTTTTTATTTTTCTCTCGCGTTTTCCTATTTTTTCTCCTTTTATGATGAGATTTTTTTTATTGAGGCCAGCTCCCCTAAGCTTAAGCTTAGAATAAGGCAAGCTCAAGTGTGTGGTGGGGCCCACTTGGGGACCCGCATGGGGATGGAGGTGGGGGGATTTCAAAGACTCCCTAAGATCTTTCTCCCTGCAAAAAATCAACCTCAACCGTAATTTCTATCATCTCCATATGGGCCCAAGAGTTTAATGGTCAACAATCCATTCGGATTAATATATAGTTAATCCAACGGTTCAGTAAATTCGGATCTTACCGAAAGTTGGTGGACATGTGCAATTTAAGGAGGTCATGTGTTTGGTCCATTTGGATGGACCAAAGGTGGGCCCCACAAACACGAGCTTACAAAATTTCCTCCCTAAGCTCGAGCTTAGGGGAGCCTTGGCCTTTTTTATTTATTAAATAAGTAGTAAAAAATAAATAAATATGAGATTACTTTAAGCTATTATATAATTTAACCAAAAAAAAACTTTAAGCTTACCTTTTTCCTATGCCACCCATTTCCGATAAAGATTTTATGACTGCAGTATAAAAAATTAATTTTATAATTAGTTTTATAATTTATTTAAAATCTGAACTCTAACATATTTATGGAAGATGTTCAAAAATATAAGATTAAAATACTCAAAATAATATCAGCATAAATAAAAAAATAGATATGAAAATAAATAAAAATATAATCAAGTAGTTTTCCATATAGGAAATAATCCTTTCAACATGCTCCATTGATTCTCAAAAATATGTCCTATCGATAAGTTGGATTCAAGCCACATTTGTATCTTTATTAAACTTTTAGTCTATCTATTTGGAAAATAAAGAAGTCCAAATCCATTTTGTGTAAAGGCAATTAATATACTTTAACTTGATTCTAGGATATATGATTGTAGCTTACTTGATTAAAGACTATATGAAAAAAAAATTAATTATACAAGTTTATACGGTATTCTATTTTTTTAACATATGCATAATATAATACATACATAAAAAGTAATACCTTTGAAACGAAATTGTTGAAGAATTCATATAGTCTTTGACATGGACTCAAGCACCCCTAGAGTTGGCTTAACTTTATTTGGGTATTCAAAAAATGAAATAAAATTAGGTAAGGGTGAAAATAGGAGTGTTTGAATTAAACGGAAGAACATACTCTATTTATTAGCTAAAAGTGTGATAGATGTTTGACAAGTGTTATCTATTTAATTGATATAAAAAATGTTGTGACTCCAAATGTCACAAATTTAAACTTCCACACCAAAAACATGATTTCAAGATGACAGTATAAAAAAGATGTTTGCACCCGAAGGTTGATGATTCGAAACTATACTACCACACTGGGGCCACAGGGGATTTACCCGGCTCCCCCTGGGCCTATATGGATTATAATTCTAGCCCAAAGAGCTAGGACACCTTCCGTTATTAAAAAAAGTACAATGAGAAAATGATAGTCTAAAGATAGTAGTTAATGATTGGCAAGTGTCATTTATCAAATTGCTATAAAAGAAACTTGATTACAAATATCACGCATATAAATCATCACACCAAAAGGATAATAGCAAGTGTCAACAAAGAAAAAATTGATAATTTAAAGATAGGGAGATGGAATTGAATGTGTTGAATAGTATACAGTAGTATGTGTGCTCAACCTAAAGTTTACTCGTTCATTAATTATGATAAAGATGTCAACCCAAATGATTTTTAAAATTATAAAGGTTAACTCAACATTTAATTAATAGGTCGCATTCAAGTTAAATTGTTGGAAGGTTAAGGTAAAGTTGGGTCAGGAGGTCATATGTCATATATTGACTTTAATCCAATCCATTGATTAATTGGGGTAGAAAAATGTTAGCTCAAACATACACAAAAAAAAAAGAACTCTAACTTTAAGAGCGGATCCAAGTTTCCAATTCAGTGGTAGCTCACACCAGGTGTGGCACCTCCCTTCCATAAAAACAAGTAAGAATCAATCCCTTACACTAATGCTAATGGTGAGGGATCTTGTTGATTGAGTGCAAAGCATATGATTATTTATAATAAAGGAGGGGGGGTTCAAGTTAGGTTGGTATGTTGGATCAAAATTGCTACTCCTATCAATATGGTCTAAAGCTTCCTCCAATTAAAGGATTATAGCTATTTTACCAACTACCTCGTGATAAAGTTCTTATTAATTATCATAACTTAAACTAACAACGGGGCTCGCGCTAAGCCCGGACCTAAAAATAAAAAATATTTAAATTCACTAATTTTTGAAATATTATTAATTAAAAAGATAACAAAGTCGATAAACCCCAGGCTTGGGCACAAAAAAAAGTATAAAAAGGAATATATATATATATATATATAAAAGAGAGAGAACGATGATTATGATAAGTAAAAAATCATTTAAATAAATCGAAAATAAACCATAAGCGTGTGTGAATGCATGAGAGATTTTTTTTTCTGTATATAATTTTCCTTCACTTTTCACCACATAGAAATCACAATGAAGGGCTGAAAATCAAATGATGGATCGTGGTGGGTATCATTCAACAATGATCACAGCCTGCAAGTAGATTAAAAAAACCATAATATTCATAGTATTCATAGTGTGGAAAGAACTTCTGCCTTTGTTTCAATAACGATAGAAAAAGAAGAAGAAAGGAATGCACAATTCAATTGATACAGCCAGTCATATTTTACATGCTCATGCACAAACAGAGTACTAGTAAATCCTAATAGTTTCTGAATTTGTTAATGATTTGGGAAGAATTGTTATGTGCCCTCTTGGTCACAAGCATTACATCCTGGTATGCGACCAAACACCCTATACTGAAGTTCTTGGTAGCCTTCTCCGATTCTATTGGATGCAAGTCTCTCGTGTTTATCTTTGCTTGCTAAAAGAATGCCCGATAAATCTTTTGCAATATCGATCTACTATATAAAATTAATAAGGGATTTTGACATATTAGTTCACCTTAGATTTTGTTTTTTCAATTTTATGACTCAAATTTACATAATGTCACCAGAGTCGTTGGACCCTGGTCAACACTATTTTTTTGACTTTTTTTCACCATATCCAATGAGATCATGGGATTTATCAAATTTTGTATTGTATATTTTTTTGCAACTAGTGAACAAATTCATTTTTTATATAATACAAAAACTGATATTTTGTGAAAAGTAAATGAACATCTAATCACCATTTCTCAAATTTTATCATTTGGAAAAACAATCTCCCTAAGATGCTGCATAAAAGCCGTGATATCATGAGATCCGGAGCAAAAAAGTTTTTTTAAAAAAATTAACCAGAGTTGACTCTGGTGACATTACCTGAATTATGGTAATGAAATTGGAACATCTCAATTTAAGGGATCAATATGTCAAAATCTCAATTAATAAAGCTACTAATATCAAGTAATAGATCTCTAGTAGAAGAAGAAATGCCTCCTGACACAAGAGTACGACATGATGACAGCCAAAATAGATACCTTTCCCAGTGAAAGGCCCCATAGATACTTCTGAGAAGCGTGCCTCCTTTCCTACTGAAAAGGACTGAGGGGTGATGTTGGTAGAGCCATCTAAGAGTGCCTATATATCACGCACAAGATTCAGAAAGACCATTATGCAAATATGACCTCATGGGTTTAACCGGCCATTAGATCTCCTTTTATCTTACGGGAATAGGTGCATTCGTGATTCGTGAAGATATCCAACGTTAAGATATATTCAAACTCAAAATTCAAATTGAAAACACGGATTTGAATATGAAATATGGAGGGTATCCTATTATGATTCAGGGTTTTGAACATATGCGGCGTGAGAGAGATTTAGGGTCCGTTTGGGAAGGGGGTAAAATGAGGGGAAAATGGAAGAAAAATGAAAAATGAGGGTGTTTAGAAAGGAGGGAGGGGAAAGTGGGGGGAAAATGACTGTGGGGCCCACTCTAGAATTTTCCCCTAAAAAATGGGAGGGGGGAATGAGGGCAAAGAGGGAAAAATGTTTGAAATTACTAAATGGCCCTTTTGTCCAATGGAAACTTTTGCAAAAGCAATGATAAAATGGTCTTTGTCCCTCTACCTCACTATCAAATAAAACCCTACTTTTACACTTTTCTTTCCCCTACTTTTAACTTTCCAAACAAGATGAGGTAAAATTAATTTTCCCTCCCCTCCCCTCCTCTTCATTTTCCTTCACCCTCAAATTTTCCCTCCCCTCCCCTCCCCCCTTCCCAAACACAGCGTTAGGGAGAGATTTAATTTTTGGAAATATAAATGGCTCCCTATTGCTTTAAAATAAAGGAGAATTTCAAAATAGTTCTTATGTTTCGGCCTTATTTAAAAAAGGACACAAGTTTCAAAACTTTTCAAATTAGTTCATAAGTTTCTCAGGAAGTTTTCAATTAAGGACATCCATCTATTTAAAGTTATTTTTCGGCAACTTTTTTCTTTTTTTTTTAAATACTCAAATTACCCTTCATTGTCATAAAACTCTCATTCACTTCCTCTATATTCTCCTCATTTCCCCCACCGATGTCTTCACAATGATCAAGGACACCCAGTATTCCCACAGCGATTGGCTGCATGTAGTGGCTGCCGAAACCATGTAATGGCTTTAAATGAAGAGTAATTTTTTTAATATTGAGGAAAAAAGTCACCAGAAAATACCTTTAAATGGCTGAATGTCCTTAATTGAAAATTACTGAAAAACTTAGGGACTAATTTGAAAAGTTTCAAAACTTGTGTCCTTTTTTGAAATAAGACAAAAAGTTAAGGCCATATTTGAAAATTTCCCTTAAAATAAATTAGGGTTTCTTTTGCATTTGAGCTTACGGAAGAGGTAAAGGTTTTGGAAAGCTTGAAGACAAAGGCAAGTATAAGTAATTGATAATCATGCATGATGTTTATTTTGATTGCACGCATAAATTCTATGGTATTGTTCAATTTTAGCCTCATTCGGGATTTTCTTTAAATGGAAATGGGCTCTCTTGTTTTGAATTGATGGGGAATGCATGGAGATGTGGTATAGTTGTAATGGCTATGGAGATCAAGAAGACTTCGTTTTATCTAGGTATTGCCTTTGGCAAATAGCCTTGATGTGTAAGAGGAAGTTTAGGGAGAAATGGATTTGAAATGGAATCAATTTGGGTGATTTTTGAGTTCCGAACACAGAAGATTGGGTCAAGGGTTGGTTAACCGACATAAGTTCGGTTCCGAAACCAGAATGTAGGTAAATTTAGAAAAGTGAGTCTAGTTAACCGAACTTGTGACACTCCACCGAAATTAACCGAATTTCTTTGGTCATAACATCAGGAAGGCCCTTTTTACACCCTGTCTGACTTCGGTCAGCTGTCGGTTAACCGAACTCGGCTAACCGATGGTTGATCGACAGCCCTAAATCATAGGAATTCATCGTTGGGAAAAACCTTGTAGAACTGAACAATGGAACCCTAACCCTCATATATGTCTGACGAAAATCCAATTCGCATGAGGGTTCCTTTGAGGCTAAGAATGTCTCATGCAAATAACCCCTTAGTTTTGTCACTTCACCATGGATGGGTATTTGGGGATTCAATGTACCTCATACACAAAGTGCCACCAAACATGAGAATAACGTACGTCGAATTTCCTAAAGCTACATCGGGTTGGACGGTGAAGGACAACGTGTAAATTATATTAGATTGATTAGTAAAACATTTGACTCTTCTAATTATTGCATATACAACGGGTAAATTGATGATCTCCAATTCTTGTATTATTGTTCCATGCATAGTGTGAGCCTTCTTCAAATAGTATTGTATACAAAAGGAGAAATGGCTCATAGTAAGATGTGAATGAATGCAATTGTTTCAGAATGTGTGAGTGGAATCGAATAGATTCTCATTGAATTGAACTGGAAAAGAATACTCTTATTCAAACTCGATATTAATTGATTGAATAGTCGGCTCTACTTAGCTTCGACCTTATAACATCGGACGGGATTGCGTTTGGTTTAGTGTGTGTGAATGTTGCTGCGCAGTAGGTAGTCTAAACTCTAAAGGCACCAGAACTGGATAACAACGTTAGCCTTTGGCCAGGTCATTAATGACATTCCAACATGAGTGCTCCCTTTAAGGGATGACTTAGCTAAGGTAGTAGCCAAACTAGTGTGTATAGTTATCTATATTGATTCATAAAGTATGATAAATTCTAAAATGCACAACTGCTTAGTGTACCATCATTGATCTCTCATAATCATCTGTCATCAACTTTAATTAGTTACAACATGTGTAAATTATGAATTGCTTATACATTGTTGAATTGTCATTTTTACAACGCTATTCCATGGTGTCACAAATCCAGGTACAGTCCTAGAGAGGCCCTGGAGGGAGACGAGGAGACCGAGGAGGTTCCTCTAGGGCTAGAGGAGTGGACTGTCGAGGGTGCGATCTAACTCGCGTGGTTCAGAGGGCGAAATCACATCTTTTGAAATTAGTCTTTTTTACTTACTGTATATACTTTTGGTCTACTCAGGTAAAGTATGTTTTAGTGGCCTACTTGAGAGTCATAACATGCATATTTTGACTTGTGTAGGGTGTTGTATGGAATCCGTACCTTTTATATTAGTTGTAAATACATTTTGTAATTATAATGAACATTACAGATTGATCATGATATGATACCAGATGTGTATATGACCAATGCTTACGCAACTATATGTGAAATGACTATTTTATCCTTCGTGATTCGGATATGACCCGAGACAGGTGCGAATTTCACGGGAGTACACGTGTCACACCTCGGGGGTTATCCTTAGATAGGTAATCTTGAAACCAAAATGTGATAAAATATCCGTGTTTTAAGCACGGGTGGTCAAGCTAGTCTTCTTTATGTTTCTTAACTAGGGGCCACCAGCAATGTAAATTGCTTTTTAGGAAAGTGGGCCCACAGCTGAAAAAATTCATATTAGTTCTTGGTAAATAATAGGCTAGACGTGGGAATACTATTTCCCTTCAGCCCGTTCCGTGTTCTGATATGCGTCTTTGTTTTTGGGTTGAATTTAATGATTAAGATTAATTTTTTACTCTAAACTCAAGGAATCATTCATTTGAGAGTTTTTTTTTAGAGGGTAAATCGGAAAAAAAAAAAAAAGATTAAAGAGTGTGGCTATGTACACACTGCAAACGGCTCTTTACACACTATATTTAAAAAAAAAAAAAATAAATAAAAAAATTCCTAAACTACCCTTCGCCCTAACGTGTTCGGCCCTAAGCGGCCAAACAAATCGAGATTGTTCGCGACATAGGGCCGAACAAATCGAGTTTGTTAGGCCACACGGGGCCGAACAAACTCCTGTGTCGCCGAACGAATCAGATTCGCCAGTCATTCATCTTTAATGGCAATTTACATCTCTTAATTTGCTTCTCCATTTGCTTGTCGCTATTGAAATCTTCGAAAACCACCATTTGTTTGTCCATTTGATTATCCATTACTTAAAAATCACAAATGACTAGGAATGAGAGATGAATGAGGCTGGCGAGACAGGGAGGGGTAGGGGGAGACTGGGAGAGGGAAAGAGGGAGAGGAAGGGGAGAGGATGGGCGGGCGGCGGGCTGCGACGAGCAAGGAGAGGGGGGTCGGTCGCAGGACGAGGGTGGTGAGGTCAGGCAGAGGGGGCGGTCGGCCGACAGGGAGAGAGAAGGAGAGGGAGGGGGTAGTTTAGAAACTTATTTATTTATTTATTTATCTTTTAAATGTAGTGTGTGTTGAGTCAATTACAATGTGCAGGTAGCAGCTCTCAAGATAAAAATAGGAGAGGGGAAAAGGAAGCTGTTGTTTATTGTAAAGTATTGACTGTTAGTGAAATTGGATTTTAGTAAAAATATAAAATGCAGGTGCCTATTTGAGATTCCTTAAAAATACATGAGTCCTTTTCATATATCTTTTTTCACGAAACAGGGCATAGGAAAATGTAGTATGGGCGAGGCCATTGCACTGTTTGAGAAGGCTATTATGTAGACCTCTTTTCTCCGCTTCATTTCCAAACCCTATACGCCCTTTTCTCATCTGAGCAATGTTCGAAGGCCTCGTCCGTCAGCTACTGGCGGGTTATCTTGGCCGATACGTGAAAGACCTCCAGCTCAAGATCGGCCTATGGAACGGTAACCTAAATTCCTCTCACAACGTCGCATCTTTTGGTTTCACTCTCGCGATTCTAATTTTATTTCCGCTTCCTTACATCTCTCAGAAGAAGTATTGCTGGAGAACGTCGAGCTCATTCTCGAAGCATTTGATTACCTCCAACTGCCATTTGCTCTAAAGCAAGGTATCCCCATCCTTTTTTTCCCCTTCTTATATTCATATGACGATCATGTGATTCAGTTGTTGATATCTTAGTTTGGTATGAGCTCATTTTATTACAATAGTAGTTGTTTGTTGTTGTTTCAAGACCAGTCTATCCTTGTTCACTAATAATTCGGGTGAGATGATTAGGGCTGAATGGCCTTTGGAGTTTAGGGATTCTCTGATCATCGTTTCTGGAGTTTAGAGATTCACAATTCCCATGGTTTAATGTTTAAGCGTGTTATGTTTTGGGGATATGTTAAAGTAGTTTTTAAGCAATCAGATCAGTATAGTATTTGCATGTCGTGCTTGGATATATGATTGATCACATTGTCCTCATTTTGTGGCCATTCTCTGATAGGACGTGTTGGGAAGCTGAGCATAAAAATTCCATGGAAAAAGCTTGGTTGGGACCCTATCATAATCTCATTAGAGGATGTCTTCATATGCGCCTGTCAGCGGGATGATGATGAGGTGTTTATTACATATTTTTCCAATCGACTATTATAAGCTACCTGTTTTGGTTTGTTTTGAACTTGGGAAGCTGTTGTCAAATTTTGTAGAAAAATTGTTTGGTCAAAGGAAAAATCTGGAGAACCTAACCAGTTAGTCATTGTTCTTTTATAATAGTGGAGTTTGGATTCTGTTCGACAAAGAGAAATTTCTGGAAAAAAGGCCAAACTGGCTGGAGCAGAGCTGGCAAAATTATCGAGACGTGTATGTGGTGAGTTACTTAAATTTAGATATCGGCAACGCAATTGCCTCAGATATTTTTTCATTTTTCATGGTTCAATTGATATAATATAAAAATTGCCATTTTTTTTACATAGATGCTGACTGGTCACTGAAGCACTAGTGTTGTACATGCTTTAAGGTTTAGCAAGATACAGGGGTTAACGCTATAGTTTTGGAGTGGCTTAATTGCATTAAGGCTAGTTGGGATCTTAGTGTCTGCAAAATAGATTTGCTTTTTTATTTTTATTTTTTACGCTGACACTTGATGATTAAAACTTCTGACCTGCTTTCCTTTGTGCCAGGTAATCAGGCTGGGCAATCCTTTATTTCATACATATCTGCTAAGGTGAACTGCAACTACTTACTGAGATCTTATGAGAATCAGTTCTGCCAAGTGAACCTCCATTTACACCTCCTACGTGCAGTCACACATGATAACTCATGAAACTGGTGGAAGATTCAAGGCAGGTATGTTGGTGGGGCCCACCATTGCCTTCTTTGCCAGAAGATCTTGTAGTGGGCTCTACTAATGAGTGACTTTGATTTTGGAAATATTTCAGGAGTGAGTTCATGTGCCTGCAGGTAAGAGGTGCTTGCCTGTATATATATTGGCACACTTACACAGACGTGTTTATGCTTTGGAATATTTTTTTGAACGGTTTATGCTTTGGAATATTGCTTCTGTTTAGCAAATGTTTCAAGCCTAGCACTCTCTTGTGGTGTCAAAATTTGTTTCCATCTTTTTTAGCTATGGTTAACGTAGAGTTAGTGTTCTTTGTTTGCTAGTTACCTATCTTTTTGCTGCCGTGCTTGTATTTCCAGATTCTTGATGGCATCCAAGTCTCTATCCGCAATGTTCATATCATTTATATCGACAAGCAGAGTGGTTGTGTAAGTTGCTCTGATGCGATGATTTTTGCTTGTTTCTCATTTCTATTTACTTGTATGTACTTTGTGCATTATCTTTGCTTGTAGGAAGCATTTTTCATACCAAACCTTCCATGGTAGTTAGCTTTATTGATGGTGGAAAATAAGTCACTGGCTGGTTGTTTCAGGGGTTAACACAATGGTCGCTCTTGCGCAGTTATGCCTTATTCTATCTAGCTTACTGATGATATTTTAAGATAATATTGAATAGTGTGGTATACATAGTTGATAATTTCATTTTGTTTCGGATGAAATTCCTAAGATTTTCTTTTTGGCCATTAAACCGAAACAGAAAACATCCCTGCACGTTTGGCATTTTACTTTTAAAATCAAGTGGAGTGAAGTGAAATAAAAAGAAGGAATAAAATATGTAGTGGGTTATGATGGTATTTTGTTTTTAGTTGTTTGGGATGGAATATTGTTGACTTTTTGTATGGGGAAATGGAGTTTTTTTTGTCTTTTAGTTAATAAAGGTAGTTGCTTTTTGATTTTTTTTTTGAAAAGATGGAGGGAGTTATGGTAAAAAGTAAATCTGATTTGATGTTTAATGCCTATCCAATTATTTGGTCCATTTCGGTCCTAAACTGAAATAAAATAATATATATAAGTTTTTTTTACATATTTGTTTTCCCGAAGTGTAACTCCGAAACTTTGAATCAGCCGAAATATTTCAGTTTGGTGGCCAAGTCTGCAACAAAATTCTCAACTATGGTAGAGGAGAGAGAGAGAGAGAGAGAGAGAGAGAGAGAGAGAGAGAGAGAGAGAGAGAGAGAGAGAGAGAGAGAGAGAGAGAGAGAGAGAGAGAGAGAGAGAGAGAGAGAGAGAGAGAGAGAGAGAGAGAGAGAGAGAGAGAGAGAGAGAGAGAGAGAGAGAGAGAGAGAGAGAGAGAGAGAGAGAGAGTTCAATAAGTTTGTTGTATGAATGCCTTGAAATGCACTAATGTGGTATGTGGTTTACCTTTATATTTCTTACTGTTGAGAGAGAGTTCAATAAGTTTGTTGTATGAATGCCTTGAAATGTGGTATGTGGTTTTCCTTTATATTTCTTACTGTTGAATCATTTATGAGACTTCTCCTGTTTGATACTGCAATGTCCTTGTAACATCGTGTGTGTATTTGTAATGTTTCTGGATTTGGTAATTTCCATTGGATATTCCCTTATTTTATAGTTGCCATTATCTTGAATATGTTGTGCTCCTTCACAATGGAGTCTTTATCATCTAATTTTTCTGTTACTGATTGTTATTTGTTCCCTGTGAATACTCCAGGCAGAGTACATATTTGGCTTAAGGTTTTCGAGCCTATCGATAATGACAGACTCCCGTCCAAAGCCGAACTGTTTTGGGTGTGTCTAGAACTTCTCTTGTTTTGAACATCTGAATTTCGGTTGTCAACTAGTTACTTTATTTTAATGCCTGGAGTGGTCATGAGTTCAAATCCCTTTAGATACAAAACTTCTTTTTATTTTTTCTGTTTTTTTATTTTAGGGTGGCAATAACTAACATGACTACCTCAAGGTTGCATTAGCTAGCGGCTTCTACTGTGCCACAGGCTCTTGTCTTGGCTACCGAACTTATTATCATGTGTGTGTATATACATACTAATCTGAATTTCAGGTGACCTATTAAATTATTCTGTCGGTTAGAGCATGGCAGTATGTTTTGACACCAAACATCCTCTATGGGATTTCTGGACTAGAAAACTGGAATTATGGCAAAAAACATAAAGTCTTACTTATTAAAGTCTTTCTTAATTTATCAAGATTTGTGGGATTGTTGTTAATTTTTGTTCATAATTCCTATAGAATTGTACATAATTGGGTAGACTCTTCTTGATTTCTTCCTGCTTAGTCATGCTGAGTTGCTGACAGAGTAATTTAATCTACTTCTCAGTAAATTCGCATGGATTTTATGTTTTGTCTTTTTAGCATGCAAATTCTGCTGCTGGTGACAATTTGGATAATGGTATACTTTATTGCCTGAATTTTCTTACTCCATATACCATACCACCCCCCCCCCCCCCTCTGTTTTTTTTTTTTTTTTTTTTTTTTTTTTTTTTTTTTTTTTTTTTTTTTTTCTGTAGGATTAAATGGACTTTCTTCCTTAGTATATTTCTTTAAGTCCACGCTTGTGGTACTGAAGACAAGTGTATTTCTTTAAGTCCACGCTTGTGGTACTCAAGACAAGTGTTCTATTTTTATTTTGAAATGGTACTTGATAATTTATTGCCCTAAAAACGATCAACATAGCTAAAATAGCAACAAAACCCGACAAGGGACTTACCCAAATGCGTCACCCCAAACACAAAGCTCACCATCACCCTGAAACAACTCCTGGAAAAATAAATCACTTAACTAGGCATTGTAAAGACTAAAAGAACCTGTGATCATAACAGTCTAAGATGTTAGGTGTCTGCTAGGAACTAGAATAAGTAGTTGGTTTAGTACTCTAGGAGGACAAGTGGGGTTTTTAACTCACCTGGGCTTGTCTTAATTTGCATAGGTAAGCCTCTGAAGTCCTTGTGGGCTCTAGTGATTGATTGGATTTTGTGATATTGTTCTACTTGGAAAGTAATTACCTATGCCTTGGAGGATGTGTTACACCTTATATCAGCCTATTTGTCTGCTCATTTTTCTTCTGTCCTGCTTCAAAATTCTGTGCGTACACAAGAGGATTATGCGTATTCACTTTGACTTGAATGAAATGGAAGAATGCAGTACTTCTTTTTTTTT
The DNA here is from genome assembly GCA_012931725.1 of Litsea cubeba. NCBI lineage: Eukaryota > Viridiplantae > Streptophyta > Magnoliopsida > Laurales > Lauraceae > Litsea > Litsea cubeba. The sequence goes on along the minus strand of CM022951.1, from coordinate 74,311,839 downwards.
GGGAAATGGTAATCAATATCTTATGAGAGAACCAAGAAAGAATACAAGTTTAGCGACGTAAGAGCATATGGCCCGGTTTTTTAATGGATTTTGTTACCGATCTAGGCCTCACCAACCCATACAAGTTCTATTAAGAAAATTGAATGAATCAAGAAAAGAGGTGATCAAGATGGGCCAGAAACAAGTACTAAAATAGATCCCAAAATTTATAATAAAAGTGTTAACATTGAAATGGATTTAAATCAGGTTATCATGGTCCATTTGGATCAAATAATGGACAAATTCATGACCAACTGACTCATCAAACCTGAAAATAGTTGACTGCAGTTCCTTGGGTTTGACCCAGCTAAACCAGGCTCAAACTGATCGTTCAGGCCCAGTAAACCATGCCATCCAAGTGGTTGGTCCCACAGATGCCTACAGTGGTCCACAAACCCTAAATTAAATGTCGACCAAATGTAAAAGCCTCCAATGATTCTTTCCCTTTAGGTCATTCTGATTTGTTTCCTTTAATATGTTGATTAGATTAGAAATCTTCTAGTGGAAGATTTATTATGATTGAGATAGCTTTCCAAAGAGTGCAAGTAGCCCCAAAGCTTCTAAAATTTTGGACGCTCAAGACATCCAAAAATCCATGCACATGCCTCCCTCTTTGTTACGTTCTTGATTTGTTTTCTTCCCTACTTTTAAGTCTCTATTAGGATGATAAAGATTCTTTATTGTGAAGGATTAGATTAGCAAGTGAAGGGATCCAAGAGATCTACTGCATATTGAATTGCAGCCCACATGGAGCACAATCATGTTTCTGGATGCTATCAATTAATGACAACATTAATCTCCAAGCTCCTTTGCGATCTCCCACCTACCTAATTGCCACTTTAACTCCATACTTTGTGTAAGTAACATCCACTACCAATGCTAATCTTCCAAAGAGATTTCCATGGAAGGTGCACCTCCACATTGGTATTTTGCCCAGGAGTTAGTCATCACTCAAATCTTTGATCTACAAGCGTTATCTGTTGTTTAAATGACGTCTGTGTCTCTTTTATTTATTTTAATTTTTTTTTCATATAAATGGTTTTGGTCCTCTCCAGTGCTTCCTCTGTATAGTTTATGATGGGCACAAATTATTTCCATTTTTCTTGTTTGTCTGCTTTCTTTATTTGGATTGAGAATATTTCTTCTTTTCCGGAAATTAGGTTACCATACCTATTTATTATTTTGTTGTTGTTTTGTAATCAACACTGGAGATCGTGTTTTCAATCTCTCTTTTGGAGTAGTACAGTGAAAGGAAAAAGTTTACTTCCATTGATTTATCATTTCTCATTTGCATGCCTTTATATCTGCGTTTGCAAGCTCTCCTCACTCAAGACACACTCTCTCTCTCTCCCCCCATTTAGAATTTAATTTTGAAAATGCTTAATTTTGCAGATCATCTAGTGGGAAGTTTAGAGGAAGCCAAGTTAACAAGACTGTGGAGATTTTGGGTTTAGGAATTTACTGTAACTCATTGGAAGAGGCTTCTAATTCTTTTGGTGTTGATGATGAGTCTTTCCTATTTTATGATTCGAGATTTGGCTCCAATAGTTGTGATTATATACTGGATCCAGTTGATGTGGTTCTTTCTTTGGTGGTATGTAAACAGTTCTACTGAATCTTTTATCTACACCTTCTTCTTGCGTGCAGGGCCTATATCATCATTCTAAAGCAGTAATTGTTGTCAATTAACTTGCCTTTATTTCCCATTAAAAAAAATAACTTGTCTTTATTTCTTAAACAATATTCTTGGCTTGCTTGTATTGGTTTCATTTTAGGATCGCAACTGATTGGGTTCGTTATGAGATCACAGGGATAAGTGGGGGGTTTAGATGGGGCCAGATCATGGGGGGATAAGAGGGTGAAAAGATATCCACTGATCAAAGGTGAGCCCAAGCAGGCCCCTGCAGTCCGCTTGCAGGAGAAAATTCCTCTCCATAGTGACGATACAACACCTTGTGATAATTTCATAGTAGACACCCACCCCCACCCTCCCACCCACACAATAACCTTTGTATTAGTAACTGTAGAAAAATAACTGTTTCTTTAGTTTGCAAGTTGAATTTCCTGAATTGTGTTTATTTAATACCCACCCACCCACACAATAACCTTTGTATTAGTAACTGTAGAAAAAATGACTGTTTCTTTAGTTTGCAAGTTGTATTAATTTCCTGAATTGTGTTTATTTAATATTAGTTATGGGTATCTAGAGCGAATCTTGTTTTCTGTGTAGGTAAACAAATCTGGAAAGCTTGAGCAGGGTGGTCCACAGTATAATGTTACTGCAGAACTGACCACTTTGGTAAATTCTGTTGGGATAAAAAGGCATTTTTTCATGTTAGATTGCCTTTTTTCTGTTGGGATAAAAAGGCATTCTCAAAATTTATTGACCAACTTAATCAACTTCTTATGATGCAATTAGGTTGTTTTATTGAATGAGATTCAGCTGCTACGTATCCTGATTCTTTTGGATTACTTATCCTCGTGTGCACTCAGAGAAAAGTAAGATTATTTTGAGTATTTTTTTTTCTGTCTATTTTCCTTTGCATTTTTTCATAAATATTTTATTTGGCTGCATTGTATGAGGTGCTTAAACTTGTAGATTTTCGATATGTTGTAATGGCCTTGATGTCACAGATATGGACGATTTCGACCCTGGCACAATCCTTTATCAAGGAAACTTGATGGTTGGCAAAGAATGTGGTGGCACTATGCACAAGAATCTGTCTTGTCTGATGTTCGTAGGAAATTAAGAAAGACTTCTTGGAGCAACTTCGGGCGACGATTGTAAGATAATTCATGGACTGTACCAATAGGTTCATTGACATGCACATGCATCTTTTTTGTTTTTATAGAATGCCTTTTTTGGTTTTTGTCACTGGGATTGAATCCTATTTTCATTATGGGTTTCCTTATGAGTTTGATAACTGTGTGTCTGTAACATACAGCGTCTTGGATAATGATTCTGAAATTTATTTGTGTTGCCTTACACAAGTTCCTTCTGGAGCTTTGATGTTTTGAAGGCTGAAGCATTTCTCTTCTTCTTCTTCTTCTTTTTTTTTTCTCCTTTTTTTTGCATCTTCATTCTTATTTTTTTGGTGGAATTGTAATGTTTTCTTATGGATGTGCTATATTAGATTTGAATATGATTCCATATGTTGAAAACATTGTACTGTAAGTGACTAAAGGATGCTTTTCCAACCATTCTGATAAACTAATGATACTATTACTAATCTAGCATTTTCTTCTTAGCAGAAGGAAACTTCTGAATTTATTTAATGCCAGTATTCATCTCTTCTTAGGCTTAATAAATGGAAAATGCCATATGAAGGTGATGTCATTTTTTGGTTTTGAGGCTTGGCCCCATAGATACGGTCTCTGTGAGGGTTATTTTAGTAAATGAATTTTTGAAAAGCACTTGTTAAACAAGCTCAAGATAGATCAGGATGGAGAAACAGAATTCGTGTAGCCAGGATGGAGAAACAGAATTCGTGTAGCCAACCCCAACATAGTTGGGACAAGGCTTTGATGATGATGATGACGACGACGACTTGTCAAACAAGCGTTTTACTCGAGGGCTCCACTTTTCTGGTTTATTTCTTGGAAATTTGCTCCTAACAATTGGTTGTTGGCAAATTGTCTGTTTGGTGTAATTGCTTTGGCTTTTGAATTTCTAATGCATTTTGTTTTGCTGAGTATGAGTTGCTGTTTGAGAACCCGTGGCAGAGTCATTGAGGGAATAGAGTTTTGTGAATTGTAAGTCTTTGGAAGATGCTCATCTCTACAAGTTTATTGGTAATTTGAAAGAAATGGGAGGATTTTATCGGAAAAATCCCCTTAGACTTGGTGAAGACAACAAAAGTCCTCAAATTTCCATATCGACCAAAAAGGCCCTGAACGGGATATCTCCGCTCGTTTCTTCTTAGTTTTATTGGTTTGCTGAGAAGGGATATCGCAGCTCACCTGTATGAGCAGGGATATCCCCGCTAAATTTCTTGTACTTCACCTATATACATGAGCGGGGATATCCTCGTTTAGGACCTTTTTGGTCTTTACAAAGTCTGAAGGGGTTTCTCCGGTAAAATCCTCATGAAATGAGCACTTGAATCTTTGAACATTAAGGTAAAGTTAATAAATTAAAAAAAAAAAAACATAGAATCCGTTAAAAAAATTGAAGGTATGTTTCAATCCTTAAATTTTATTAATTAGTTTTTATGAAACATGACTCAAATCTGCAACGTCATGTTTGTGGGCACTGAGCACCTTCCAACTATGCTACTGGCTCATCATATTGTTCTATTTTCTTGGGTTCCTAGTATTATTGAATTTAGTGCTGAAACTTATCAGTTGAGGAAGAGGCTCGGGAACTCAATCTAGAACCCTAAAAATATAATTTTTGATTGTTCCATGGGCATTGGAACTATCTCGTCCGCAGTGGAAAGATGCATACTTCTGAAAGTCTTATGGCTAACAAAGGGCACTAATATGAAGCGGAGATGGGAATGTTATTACTTGTTTCTATAATTATTATGTTCGCATATGTTACTTCGTATATTTCCTTTAAAAAAAATGTAAAAAATGTAGTGTCTTTTACTCTTTTAAATAATATCCAAGTGTTACTTGTAAGATTACTTTGGCCTTCTATGTCAATCTTGATGTTTGGATATTTTACAGGTGATGCAGTGATGCCACTGTTTTTGCTGCACCTTTTGTCTCCTATTTTTTGAATTTTAATTTCTTCTTGCAAGGGCAGAAGTTACCGGCGGAAATATGTGAGCTTGTACAAGAGAAAACTTGAGCTCCTCCACCAAGAACAGGTGAACTCTATGTTTTTATTTGTTTGGGAATTTTTCCCCCTCCTATGGTCCCTGCCTTTTGGCCTAATTTTCCAGAAACCATTGTGGTATGGGAATTATAATTTTGTTAAAATTAGCCTTTTTAGCCATGTTAGAAGGCGTCCAACAGAGGCACCTGTTAAAAGGTGTGAAAGCATGGAGTTTGCCAAGAGTAGGAGAGGGAGAGGGAGACCCAAGAGAAGTTGGAAAGAAACTATTAAACATGATCTTGCCTACATGGATCTAACGGAGGACATGGCCCTAAACAGATTTGATTGGCGTCGTCAAATCCATATAGCCGACCCCACCTAGTGGGAAAAGGCTTGGTTTGGCTTGGTTTGGTTTAGCCTTTTTAGCCAAAATCAATTTAACTATGGTTATAAATCTTTACGAAACTAACTAAACTAAAGAAAAAATGACACAAATGCTCCTCTATGTTCTTTCTCCAAACATGCCAAATGCTGGACAAACAAACCTGAGTTCAAATAAATCCATTTCCATTATTTTTTCCTTTAAAGTGAGAAAACCATTGCAATGATAGAGAAGAGGTGACATGATTTTCTTTTTCTTCTTCTTACCCCCCTTGCATTGGTTAATGGGAAGAGAAAGGAAATAAAAAGAACAAAATGGAGAGGGAGAGATAGAACAAACCTTTGTGCCCAGATCGCTGGAATAATACTGCAGGAAATGGCACCTGAAAGAGGAGAGCAGGATAGGGAGGGATGGGAGAGCAGGATGGATTTAAGAGATGCAGTGTGGAGGGATTAGTGTTTGGTTGTTCCTTTTGGGTCTACAAACTTTATTCACATATAGTATACCATGTATAGATAGTAGATACATTGTTATTATAACACAACAGTTTGAAATGCGCTTCAAGCAAATGCATGAGATGTAAGCCCGAAATTGACCTGACCACTTTGATGTGCTTCAAGCAAACCCATGCCTGTGCCTGACCTAAACGGCTATACCTGAAAATGAGGGTTTGTTTTGTATGTTAATGTGGGTCATGCCATGCGGTTTCACATTTGAAATGACCTGAGTTGCATCCATGATGGCTAGATAATTGGTGCGGCATTTTATGCGATTTTCGTTTTTTTTACTAAATTGTTAATTTCGTACTGATTTATAACTATACTTAATTGATTTTGACCAAGAGAACGGATTTTAAGAAATTATAAAAGCTTAGGGACTAAAAATAATTCCAATACTATCTGATTTCTGGATGGGGGTTACACTTCTGGATGATTAGGCCAAAGGATAGGGAGTATCATTTTTTATTTTTATTTTTGTTCTTTTTTGCTGAATTAACTTGATCTTTTGTTATTGACACTAAATTATTATTTGTAACCTGGATTCTATTGAATCTAACTCATTAACCTTCGAGCACATCCTTGGCATCTCATTTTCAAGTTAGATGCTTCACTTTTTTTAGCGGTTGCACCTTATTTTTGCATCATCTGCTTGCTTGTCCTTTATACAGCATAAAAGTCCATATTTGGGAAATTATTTATTTGCATCTGGTTTTATGCGACACCTTGTTTTTGTTGTGTGTTTTTCCTTTTGATTGTTGTGTATCACAAGGCTTCAAAGCTCGGACTTGCGGCGACTTGGTCACTCGAGTTGAACCAGCCTTGTCGGATGAGTTGCAGGCTCAAACCCAAAAAGTCAAAAATATTGAAAATTATTTAAAAAAGAGTAAAAACAGAAGTTGATGTCCTATGAATTTAGTATTTTAAGAAACACGTGTTCTACTTATACAAAATGAATTTACGTAGTAGTAGGTGTTGCATCATAATTTCATCCAGTCCAATGAATAGTACCTTATCTATGTGTTGCAAACCACTTACTCTAAAAGCTTAACTTGATAGAGAACGGTATAACAATGTTTATCAAAGGGCACTAAATTGACGTGGTTTGGTAAGCAGTAATCCCAATTGATGTTGAACCCATGATACCCCAATCTTCAATGAACAAGAATCAAACATCAATCACCACTGGTCGCGAAATCCACCATAGAGATCTTCAATCCAATGGGACTTGCTCAACCAAGGGAGAAGAAATAGAGAATTGCGAACAGGCAATTTTATTTGAATAATAAAATAATAAAAAAAGGCCACTTTGTATCATCCCTTGCAATGATATATAAAGCTTAAACATAGAACCCTAATGAAATCCTAGCCAACCATCAAGATCTTTAAGAATAATGAAGATCCTAAAGAATAGGAAAAAGCAAAATAAAGAAAGAAAGATATTAAGCTCTTGGCTGTCCTTGTTTGGGTGGGCATGGGCCCCTCTTGTTGGCTTGAGATAATCCAACCATTCTTGCTAATGGAAATAACCAAGTAGGAAACTTCTGAATGCACAGTCGTATCACGTATGGATCTTCTTGCACAATTGTAGGGTCTAAAGATTATGTTCGATATGCTAGCAATTTATCCTCCTTATTCATAGCAACTTATTACCATCTCAAGCTACTGAAATATAGGTAAATATTGATAAACAAGGAAAACCGAATCAGGTACAAAGTTTGGGCAGATTCGTTGCACGATCTGTGCTTTAGAGACTATAGCCCCCCCACGGGTGGTTATGTGGGATCAGCCAGTTGTTGAAATCTGGCCCTTAAATCTAGGTGACTTGGGCTGCTTCCTGCCTTTGGTGGATTGGACATGGCCCGGGCCCATATTCAATGGGTCCAAACCTCCCGACTTTGCTGTCCACAATTTTAGGCCTGCTTGATGTACATGTGCTTAGAATAACTTGATTGATTGATTCAAATGGGCCAAGATCGACTTGATTTGATCCCCCAATTAATTCAGAAGAAGGACAATTAATTTTGATATTTATTTCGAACCCATCTTTACCATCCAATTTCCCATGCAAAGTTAGATTTGAATCGTTTTCTTGATTGGGCTTTGATTGAGATGGATTCAAAAATCCTTGTGATCGATCAAATTGATCCAAATAGCAAGGGCCCGATCAATCTCATCATCTATTGAATTTAGGCCATATGCTCCTTCATAAAAAATCCTCCCACATGTGCGGGCTCCGCATGGGAACATACTTACAACACACCCCCCCCCCCCCCCCCCCCCCCCGGGAGCATGCAAGGCACCATGGCACAACACTACTCCTGGGACTCAAACACTTGACTTCCCGCTCTAATACCATGTTGACAACCACTTACTCTAAAAGCTTACGTTGATAGAGAATGGCACAACAATGTATATCAAAGGGCACAACACTATGAATGTAGACATCTGACATCTTCTACAAAAATGTGGTTTTGGGCAAAAGGACCCTGAAAACCTCCAACATCTTCTCACTAAAGTAAAATAGGTTAAAAAAGGGTAGTTTTGGCCCATTTTCTTGTTGGACTCGGCCAACGGGGTGATGCAGACTCTGACCCAAACAGCAAGGGCCGAGTCTGAGCCAGTCCTGACTGGGTTGATTTTTAAAAGCATGGTATGTGATGTTTTGTACAATACACATACATACATGCTTTTCATGGTTTCATGTAATTATGTTTAGGACACAAACATTTCTGTTTTCTTTCTCTTGTGTTTTATATATTTGTGAAAAGATTTCTATAGGCACTAGGCAGTACTTATCATATCCCATGATTTGATACTTCAATTATGGGGAAAACAATGGTATTTTCATGTACTCACTTTTTTCTTTTTTAATTGTAAATTGTTAGCCTGTGGATGAAGATATTCTTCAGGAGCTAGAGCAGATGGAGAGGGAATCTGAAATAGAAGATATCTTGAGCTATAGATCTATTGCAGAACACCAGTTGCAGGTAATTCAGAGAACCATATTCTTGGTTCTTAACTATGTTGATGTGTTGGTTTGATTTTGTGAACTCTGATCAGATTGTTTGCTCCATTCAAGATATTAGTAGCAGAAGAAATGAATTGAAAAGTCCAGCTGTTCTATTTCTTGGGAAAAGGAAGTACCAGATAGCGTTATGCATAAATGAAAATGAGAAAACAGCTACTGTGAGTACTAGGCATAGGAAGTACTTGACAGCTATATGCATAAATTGATATGGATGATGATGCTTTGATGGACTACATGGATGGATTGGTGTTAGATACATGACCTATTGGAACCAAACCTAGAATTTTAAGGGCCCAACTCATGCAGAGGGAGGGAGGGAGCATTTGACATCCTTGAATCTTGTATACATTTTGTATGTGGCAGTAAAAATACCATTATAATGTATGTATGATGAGCCAAGCTAAGCAAGCCTAACTCTTCTTCTTTTAAATTTTTTTTTTTTTTGAAGTCTGGAAAATAAATGAGCTTGAGCCAAGCTGAGCTGATCTGAAAAGTTCACAAGCTAGCTCTGCTTGATAGCCCTATTTCAAGCAGTCTTTTTTCCTTTACTTTATTGTGGACTGTACTCTTAGTACTACTATACTGGACAATCCACGTTTTGTTGTGTTCTCTTTACTACGATATTATCTTATCACTCTGTTTTGGACTGTATTCTTGGTACTACTGTGGTCTTTGAGTTTCAAAGAAAAAAAAAATGCATTTGGGTTTCATATTCTGTGTTTGTCATCCATCTGCAGGAGTTTCTATCGAATTCCTTGTCTTCCAATACAGCAGTGAATGGTTCTGATACAAAAGAAAAGCAGCAAAATGATGAGCAGTCAGCTGGTGAACCACGAGGATGGTTAAACTGGCTGTCCCTTGGCATGCTTGGTGCTGGAGGAACGGCTGATTCTAGCGAATTTGCTGGTGTTGTTTCTGACGAAATTATCAAGGTATTCTAGTTTTTGTCAAGGTATTCTTGTTTTTGTTAATGACTTGGGTAAAAACACTAGCATGGTATTATATAATATTGTGTGGTTTGATACAGGATATATATGAGGCGACAAAGTTTCATCCATTGCCTTCATTTGATGGGGGTATCAGTGTAAAAGAAAAAGTCTATTTATCTTCAATCAAGTTCAACATTCATCAAATTGTCGCAACTCTTGGGAGCAAGTACAGATACCTGTCTTTCATACCCTTTTTGGTTAGTTGTCTTGTTTCTTATGATAGTTGTTCATCAAGTTTGCATTCATCCATACAATGGTTTGTCGGTAAAAGCAATTTAATCAAACACAAATACACAATTAAACTTATGGAGAGTTCTGATGGTGATTTCTGAAGTCAAAAGTATTGAGAAGCAAGTTTCTTTAAATGACCCTTGTTCTTTGGAGACCCGTTGTTTTGTTTTTTAATCCTTGAGCATTGGAGCTTTGAGACCAAAATCATCATCATTATGAAAGGCTTGTCCCAACTATGTTGGGGTCGGCTGCATGAGTTATGTTTCTCCATTCCAATCTATCCTGAGCTAATTCCTTATATAAGTCGTACTTCTTCAGATCTAGTTTTACTACCTCCATCCACATCCTCTTCGGCCTACCCCTTCTCCTTGGTAGGCCATCAACCGCCAAACTTTTCCTTACTGGCGCCATTGCCGGTGTGCACTGGACATGCCCAAACCATCTCAAATGAGTTTCTCGAGTTTATCCCCTATTGATGATACCCCTAAATGCTCTCAAAATCACTCATTTCTAATTTTATCCTTCTTAGTTTTATCACACATCCTTGTCTTAACTTTGGGACCAAAATCTAATCAAAAAATAAAATGAAAGAACCTGCACGAGGCCAAAATATCCTAGATTAAATACTTAGATTGTCAAAAGCTAGACGCCTTTCTGGGATGAACATTGATATCTTACGTTAATACAAGCAAAAAAATCTGAATGTTATTGAATTGAATGAAAGCATGCATATTTAAAGAGGATGTCCTCAATATTTAGCTATCATAGCGCTAGTTTGTGCCCTATCCTTTCTTTGTTGCATCCTAGTTACTAAATAACCTCCGGACACTCTTATTATATAAGTTGAAGTAGAGCACTTATTAAGATGCCTAATATGACAAGAATGTGAATAGGAACTCCTTATTACTAAGGTCAACATCGATTTGTGTTTTAAGTGCGAATGATCCCATGTTGGTAATCATTCACCTAAAGGAATCAAGCTGGGCCCATGCTTGGACATAATCTTTTTCTGCGAACTCTTGGTTCACGAGACCCATCAAATTCTCATGATAGATCTACAACTAGGAGTTGGATCCATTCTGCCTATAAGTTGGGTTGCCTCCGGGTTAGTGTCCTATAAGGCATGTTAAAAAGTGATTAATAAATATAGTTTAGTTATAGAATGTTTGAGTGGCCATCGTTTTAGTCTTAATCCTAGAATGTGAGTAAATGGTTCTTCCTCTTTGAGAAACACGAGATACCCCAGTGGTAAGAGTGCCTCACCCAGCCACCTAGGGATCAATCCTTACGTGAGTAGGTCATCCCACGAGTATTGTACTCACTGACTCAGTCTGGCAAAAAAAAAAAAAAAAAAAAGAGAGAGAGAGAGAGAACAGAAAAAAGGGTTCACCTTTTTCTCTAACCAGGTTGGGCTGGGAGTAAACTTGGTAAAAGTAGACATAGTTTCACTAATTAGGTCTAGTTTCATCATAAACCAGGATAGACGTAGTTTTCATGTCCTAGCGGTGTGTGATGATCAAGTTGACCCTAGTGAGTTCTTAGTCAATTAACATTAAAAAATAAAACAAAAGGAGTTTTCAGTCAACTTTATCTTTCATGGAGGAGTTGTATGCTGGTCTGTTTAAAGCAATAATTCAAATGCTATATCTTTAGTAATCTTATGCACTCTTAACAAGAAGAAGGGGATAATCCTTGATTGGCTATTCATTGTATCTTTCTCTAAAAGTCAAGGGTTGCCTTTCTGTTAAGGAACAAGAAAATTAGATGAAGTGTATCTTTTGAGCCCTACGCCAATGAAATCCTGTAACTAGAATAAAAAACTCCTATTTCCACAGAATAATAAGAAATTACCCACACATGTAAAGGCCCTCACATTCCTTTTCCCTGGAAGATGGGTTTGTTTTGCGATTTTTATTTGAAATAAAGCCTCATGGACTTCTTTCCTTTCAGACTCCAATGACATTGTGGAAACAATATTTTTTTGGTTTCTTAATGGTCATTCTTGATGTTTGGTAATTGGCACCCATTGTAGAATCCAAGTAAAAGAATTTGATGAAATGAGGTAAAATCCAAAAAATCAAAATGCAGTTGTTTAGTCCATGGGTGTAGATAAAAGAGATCAACTTGTTTGGCTTTTTCCTTTTTTCTTTTTAGTTCTAATTGACTTTTTTCTTTTTCTTTTTAGTTGTAATTTTTATCATCACCTGTCGACATGTATTCAGAATTTTATTAACTTATGTAGTTTGGAATATATGCAAGCATATCTTCTTGCTTAGCATTTTGTCATGTGTTGATTCAACACTTGTTGAATAGTTCTACAAGCTTTCTTTTAAATGTTGAAGGAAATCTTATTTCAAGCAAGAGAAACTACAAATCTACAATAGATATAAAGAAGTACCAAGATGAGGGCATGGTGCGCCTTCTTCCACAAGGTCCATGTTGGCAAATGAAAAAAAATTCTTTTTCCAATAGCCCCATCATTATGTCTATGATAATGATGATGATTTTTTGTTCTGGCATTTACTTTTTTTTCCCTGCCCACGTTTTTTTGTTGGTTTAATGAAATGTGAACTATGACAATCTCTTTCATTTGTCATTTTGATTTAATGCTGTAATGGTTCAACCCCCCGCCCCGCCCCGCCCCCCCATTGGTCATGAGACTGAGTTGTGTAATTGCTAATCAATGCCCTTATTTATTTTTATATTATTTTAGGAATTACAGCAGGGAAACTGTCCGTGTAATATTTGATGATGCAACCATCGAATGCAAAATTTTAGAAGATTCAGTGACCATTCTTTCTATGATAAATTCGGTAAAAATGGTTGACCCGTGTACCGAGAATGCAATGTTGATTACCAAAGAGGTCTACGTCTTTTCCTTCTTATTTTTGTTAAACTCCTTAAGACCTTTTACATGTCAACTTTGTTCCTTAATTTTCCTTGACATATCATGCAGACCATTTTTGAGGAAAGTGTGGTGAAGCATGGGCAGCCTTTTGTCAATTCTGAGCTTAGAATGTCATCATTAGACCATGGCCTTGAATTGTCAATAAAGGTATTGGGATTTCTGTTTTATGGGCGGCTATTGCAGTATTGTGCATTTGAGTATCTCCTAGTTACGCGTGATAAAAACTTCCTCTTGGTTGCAATTCTGATAATTGAACACTTCTCAGTTAAATTTCTGTGTTATTTTTGTGGTCAGGTTGTGCTTCAGCCATTTGAAGTGACATATGATTCAAGTTTTTTGCTTGGTATCATGGATTTTCATCATGTGTTGAGTTCTGTTCCATTTCAGCATGAAAGGGTAATTTTTATAATCTTTTGTGTACTTCTGTGGCCTTAGTTCATCATTTCCATACTAGTTGGTGTACAGAAAGTTGCTTCCTTTTATTAGTTGTATTGCTAATGTGAATAAAAGCTGAATAAGTAAACATTGTTTTAGCTGAATAAAAGCTGTTCGGTTATTTCATTGTTATTTTTTCTGTAGTATGTCAGAAATAAGTAGTTTATTTATTGAAATTAACAAGCCATGCATAAGGCAGCTGAGTTGAAGAATGGTTGGAAATTAGTTATTTCATTCATAAGTTCTTTGATGCCGTGACTGCACTAAAAACTAAATAAATTTTTTGATCCTTACACACTTTATATCTGTTTTCTCAAGAAAGTTATATGCACATTTTCCATGATGTTCTGATCACTTATTTAAACAAAATTATTCCAAAAGATTGCACTATAATTTCCTCCCGGTAAAGTTGCATTTATATCTTTTGGGATGTTATTATGTTTGTTCATCATCATCATTGTTATATTGCAGTGTTAGATGAAGTCTTGAAGGAAAACACTAATTTATGCGTAAGAAAGAAAATAAAGAAAAATTGGAGAAAAATAAAGTAGGGGTCTTAGAGAAGAAACTAGGAGAAAGTAATGTCACTGGTATTCAAAATAGATTGGACAACCAGGGTCATATTTTATATGGATGAAATGTTGAGTATATATGATATAGCTATCTGTTTTTTTCCATAAAATTTCAAAACATTCCCTGAAACATACGAGTTATAGAAAACTCCTACACGTCTGTGAATGCTTTTCAAGCTGGTGCACAGATCTTTACTATGCCCATGTTGGAAAATATGTCACATTTACTTCTTAGTTATGGCCTTTTGGAGGAAGTCTGCTATTTGATTTTATGTACGAGCATCTTCCAGTGTATTTCCTTTTTTTTTTTTTTTTTTTTTGTGGTTTATCTTTTCATGAATGAAGTGACAATCTACATCAATCTGTTTTTTGTATTCATGATATGCTGGGTTGGAAGCAATTGAAGCACAATGGTACAATCACAATGCAATATCATAGCACTATTGTCTGCAAACCCCAATCCCTTCTGAAAAATTCTGTCATTCCCGTGAGCCATGAGCTAATACACTTAGTCTTAAATTTAGATTGTGCCACTGGCTATTTCTTGCTTTTTGAAGAAATAAGGCTACCACCACCTAGTGAACAATAACTGGGAATAGATGAGCTGCCTAATCTGCAATTCTGCATCCTTATAAACTTTCTTGTTTCAAATGCCTATGGTAGGCATGAAAAATCCCTTGTACTAGGGACCGTTTTAAATACTCAAGAATTCTGTGAGTTGTAGCTTGATGTTTAGTTTGAGGGGCGTGCATGAACTGACTTGTAACAATTATTTCATATGAAATATTAGATCATGTAACAGTTGTGTAAGTCAATCCGCCAACTAATCTTTGATATGCACTGAGATCATGTAGTACCACTAGGAGATTCCAACACATGGATCGATTCCATGGTGCGTCTCAGCAGGCTTTGCAACTTTTTTTTTTTTTTTATTTCTTCATCCCGATCTAACGTTTACTTTTGGTAAGAAATCACACTTGCCCTTCCACATTAAGACTCCAACTCATGATTAGTAAGTTCTGGGATTCTCAGTCACTGTATGTAGGATTTTCTACAGTTTGCTTGTCGATATATGCAAGCCTTTTGGATCCTCCAATTCCCTTTCTTGCCAAATAGGATCCGTCTTGGAAATTTTAATCACTGAACAAGTTATGGTAATCCAATTATTTGGATTAACCATTCTGGGAACTTGGGTTAACTCCATTGACATCATTCAATATACGTAAACCACTATTTGTGATGAAGAACAGCACTTTAACTCACTCAGAAACATATGATTACTCATCCAATTCTCACAAATCAATACTTAGGATTTGCACATCCACCCAACATGACTTGAATCCACAACCTTAAGGGCCATTTTTCTCACAGTTCAAAAACCAAATATACTTTAATGAAAAAAAGTATGCATATGTATCTTTTAAAAATCCCAAACTGACAGCACCCAACTTGAAACCATAATAAAGGAACAACCAAATATTACATCAGAAACCTTACGGCTGGGTCACCCCCCCTATGGAGATAAAGCGACTCTGAACGCTTGTTCTTCCATTTTTTTGGTGCTCCTAGATGGTTCTTCTCTCGTTTAGGGTGGCTTTAATACTAAGTTGACATTTTAAAAATGAAGAACCACTAATTTATGTGGAAGAAGAAAAGAAAGAACGATTGGAGAAGAAAGCTAGGGTCTAGGGAGGGGTATAAATTGGCGGAAAATAAGGCCACAGCTAATTCAATTAGGGTAGGCTGACCAGGGCCACATACTTATGTTGCTAACTTTTTTTTGGTATTTACGGTATAGCCCCATGTATTCTGTAAATTACAAAACAATACTTGAAATGTAAAAATTCCATAAAACACCCTAATATATGTCAATAGTGTTAAGAAAAGGCCAATTGGCTGACGATTACAATAAAGTGCCAAAGAGAAGCATTATAAAAGAAGAGGTGATTGTTTAATAATCATGTTGCGCACTCAGTTTATTGTGCATAATGATGCATTGCGAATGCTATTCATTGTTCCCTAATGTTATTTGATCGACTGCAGGTCCTCGCATCACTTAATCGGTTTGAAAATTTCAAAGCTCGAGTATTGTCAAAAGCTGAGTGAGTTTATTTATTTTTATTATATTTTCATTTCATTTCGTATATTGCATACTTACAAACATTATCCAGGCCAGTAACATTTTCTTTCAAGTATTTATGAATGTTTATCCATTTGGCAGATATATTTTTTCAAGTCGTACAACAATTCTCTGGGATGTTAGTTTCAACAATGTTATCATTAAAATTCCTTGGAGAAACAATAATTCTGAGTTGTATATTATGGTAATTCCTTTTTCCCACATAGCACTCATTTTTATGTAATTTTTCGATGTACAAATTATTTTTGACTGGGATGACTCATTTTTTGGCTTGTAAAGATATCCACGTTTCCTCGTAATGTCCTGAATGCCACTGTCAAATCTGTGAATTTGACACACACATGCTTTACCATGCATAACGAAAAAAAAGAGAGTAACAAACGCATGTCCATCTTTAATTACTGTCACACTGGGTTCCTTGATGTTCTAGTTAGCATTCTTGCAGTGCAATGTCATTCCTTGCCGCTTGCGTCAGCACAGGTGTGCTGGTCTTAAAAATCACATAAATATTTTCCAAAAATCAAGAAAAATAAATAAATACTAGAAAATTGCTAAGAAAGTGTAAATTTGATAATATATTGTAACGAAATCAATTACAAAGACAGTTAGTCTTTCTAAAGGGTAGTGTGATGTTCATCACTTCTTGTAGCTGACAGAAGGATCATTTAACATATACCTCAAAATTACCAATATATCATCACTCAGTTAGTTTCTCCTATATATCTGTGTGTGTCACATGTGGAACAGTTGGCGGCTCCTCCCATTCTTTTTATTCTTCTTTTTATTGGATATGAATTCTTTTGGATGTCTGAACTACTTGCAGGTTGTGGAATCAGGAGCTATTCTCTTCAAATCTGTTCCTGAATGTGATCCTCTCCCGCCAACCAGTGAACATCGCTATGATAATTTTTTCTTAAGCATCTTGAGCTCAACTTACCCAGAAGAGCTGTCATCTAGGGTTCAAGATATCTATGACTACTTCAAGATTGATTTAACTGGTTTTGAGGTATTTTTTTCTTGTTGGATTTTACATATGCATTTTTAGAGCCTCGTTCTTTTTATTTTTTCAGATTAGTTTGATCAGTACATTTTGAAAACCTTATCTTACTGTTAATTTTGCTGAATTTAACACCTGCAGGTGAACGTAATTGCACCCAATTTGCACCAAGCTCTTTCTATTGTAGAAAGTTTTAATGCTTCTGTTTCTCTTGGGTCTTGCATGTTTTTAGAGGAATCCATGATGAAACAGTTGGAGGTAACATCTCTCTCTCTCTCTCTCTCTCTCCCTCTCATTTATACATATTAACTTAAAACAACCATTTTGTTCCTGTCTTTTGCAGGTATTGGTGCCATTTATTTATTTATTGGTGCTATTAATTTGTCAGATAGAAATATAGGCTGTTGCCCTGCATGCTTGTTCCTGGTCTTTGACAGTTGTAAATGGGTCTAGATCAGGAGAAAATGAGCTTTGTTCATGAGGGCTCAATATTGGCTTAAGTGAAAACTTTTTTGTGTGTTTGCATGTTGCCCATGTGGGCCCATACATGTGACCATGGAAGAGCCTCAATGGATCTATTGACTTTGTTATTGTAAATGTCAGTTACTGATCTTGTGATATTCCTACTTAAATGCATATTGGGGAGCCGTTTTCAATGGAAATTGATGATATAAGTATAACTGACTGTTACTATGGGAATCACTCCACAAAGGAGTAATGTGGCCTGGGAAGATCAATCTTGCCAGAGATCGCCAGCCTCATGGCAAGGCTCTCTGATCAGATGCATACCTAGGATCTGACAGTCTAACCTTGCACTAGTGGTAGGCACTTTATTTGGCATGCTCGAGAATCGGGCAGAAGCCTGTCCTGTGGGGGTCCTGACCTGGATACCTTGGGGAGGACAGTCTCTGTCAGCTCTTTTCATTTTCATCATCGAAGCCTTCACCATATTTAAGCCATTTTTGTAGTTCTAATTTTTTTTTTTACCAATTTCGCATTTCTTTTGCTTAAAACTAAACAGATTGGAGATTAGCTTGTGTTTGTATCAATTAAAATCTGACAGCTTCTTTATAAAAAAATCCTGCCCTTTCTTTCTGAAACTATTAGTTGTGATGATACTCATTCTACTATAGTTTTTTGATGTCTTAAATTATCTACAGTTAATACCTTTTCGACAAAGTTGTGCTAGAGTATTATAGTCCCTTTTCCCTTACAAGTCTCTCATTGCTTTATTGTGAGGCTTGATTGCTCGTACCTAGTTCCTTGAGTTGACCTAGCTTTGAATTGTGGATGCTAACCAAAGACCGGCAAGATTATACAAAAGCATCTGCAATGTTCTAATATGATTCGTTTCTCACCAAGTAGAAGTTCAGTGGACTTCACCCAGCTTTGCTACTGTTAACTGCTTTATGTATGGTTCATGCAACAATGTTTTTATTTCTAAGATATTTGATATTAGGTTCTACTCTAACAAAACTCGGAATATTCTTTTCTGTTTTGTTCTCACCTTTTGTGGGTTTTTTTTCCAAAAAAATTTCAGGTTCATGCCAATGTTCCATCATTTGGTCTTCAGTTCTCCCCATCTGTATATGATGCACTTGTCAAATTGAGTGCCTTTCTTGATGTCTTTCAGAATGAGTCTGAGCTAGTGAGCCACGGGAAGCGTGAGCTATGTAATGAGCAGACTGTGAAACCAAGTAATTCCAATGTTTTCAAGTGCTCTGTCTCTGTTAATGTAGAACATGCTATTCTTCATGTCAACCTCGAAAATGATTTGGAGAATTGTCTGATCCTTGCCTTCAGTCTGGGGAAGATAGAAATGCAGTATGTTGTAAACAAGCATTATGCGTTCTGTTTCATTTTTTGATATTATTTTCTGATACTTTACAGATAATGGACATGGGATCTCATTTACAGGTATGATCTTCAGGAGTTTGTGGAGGAGTTCTGTGCATGTATAAAGGCACTGGAGGTTAGCACTTCTTCGTCAAAAGGTGAGGCAACTAACTATATATTGTGTTCATCCAGGGACTCTTCTTTTGTCAGCTCTGCCAATCAGTCTCATGAGGATGTTGAACTTAGATTAACAAATGAAACTTTTGATGGAAAACGTGGGTTGGCTGAAGGATGCTTGCTTTTACAATATCAGTCACTACGGAGTTTCTGCAGAGTTAGTCATAGAAACATGGTTTGCATGAATGGCGTTGATCTTCATTGTCACCCTAGAATCATTGGTTTGCTGCAAGAATTTTATGATAAGTTATCTAGGCATGATTCGTTGCCTTTTCCTTCTGTTGGGAACTCCTTTGGGCATGGTCAAGAAACTTTTGGACAAGAACAGATGTCAGGAATAAGGCTCCAAAAGTATGGTTTTTCCAACTATTGTGAAACTGGATCCTTCTCATCCGCAAGCATTCCTTTGGATTGCTTTCCATTTGTTACAATTTATAATTCAGGTTCTCTGGGTACTCTTGAAAACTCACTTGTCCGTGACATTTCTGAGTGGAGGAGTCTCCATGTGAAGGACAGAGAATTTGTTAGAAGCCAACCTTTCATTTCAAGGAAAAGGTCTAGAATATTTAGTCTTTCAACAATGAAATCGATATCAAGCTTGTCTACATCTGCTGTTTCTGAGAGTTCAGATGATAGCCACCCATTTGTAATTGATTTCAATCTCAATGATATCAGGGTATATTTCCATGACTCTTCCTGCGTTTTGGCAACTATGACAGTGCCTTCCTCTATATCTTCAGTTTTTGTACATGGGTTTGAATGCTGGGACATATTAGGCTCCATTGATGGATTACTACTTTCTTCTTCTTGGTCCAACTTACTTGTCCTTGAGTTCATCTATGGTCCAGCTTCACCAAACTGTGCGTCTATCTTGAATTTTCGTGTAAGAAAAGGAAAAGGTGAACAGTTTCCTCCTGAAATTGAAATATGTATTGGCATTCAGCATGTATGCTGCAATTTATCGTCTGAATTGCTGTCTATTTTAATCAGCTACTTCTCTTTGCCCGATTGGAAGTCAAATTCAAGCAAGCAACCTGTTGCTGACAATCATGACTACGAGGATGTCTGTGGCAATAATAATGGTATCTTAATCAAGGTTGAGATACTTGATTCGATCCTAATTTTACCTGTTGAAAACAATACCAGTGATTCCTTACAACTTGGACTTCAACAATTATATTGCAGTTCTGTCACATTGAGGAATTCAACGGATGCACTTAAGGATATTCCTCATGAGTGTGTGATTTCAACAGTTAGCGTTGTTGATACCATTCAGCTTGTCAATCTGTTTGGACGAGGTATATCTCTGTCGCTCTTGTTGCTTGAAGGTGATAGACGACTTCCTTTAAAGCTTGATGAATATGCTAGTCTCAGAAATATTCCTTTGATTGAGACACTGGATGCGGATTTATGGGTCAGAATACCAGGAGAATATAAGTTTCGTGGTGGACAATCTGTTGTTCCTTCTTGCATCATGATGAGGACTGGCATGTGCCAAGTTATTGCTGAAGGTAGGATGTTGTTGTAATCAGTTGACAATTTCTGCCTTCTTTCTTGCCCTACATTTGAGAAAATTTCAAATTATTGAATAGTTCATCTGACCATTCTTCCATTTTGCCTTTGTTTTTGGTATGCAGAGGATTACTTTTTCTATGGACTAGAAGCAGTTATACTTGTTATAGATCATCTATCGACAATTGGTAGCGAATCCCAGGGGTTCACAACTGATGTTTTGCAGTTTATGCAGTTCAAGAGAAGTTTAAAGGAGAGCAATGCCATTTTACTTGATTCAAGAGAGACCTTTACAGAAACTAGATTTTGCATAAATGGTTTGTCAATAAGCTTATATCCTTCAAGGAGAAGGCTCTCTATGTCATCAGAACTGGTTGCTAAGGCAGACATGCAACTCAAATTCACTGCATCATTTAGAAATGAGATTCCCTTATGCATAGATGTTGACATCTCTCGTCTGGTCTTGTACTCGTATCATAGTTCTGTTATATTAGTGGCATGCAGTTCTGGTAATTCAGTTTCATCCTGTCTTGGCATACATTACTCCAAGTCAGATGGAGGTGAAAATCAGCTTCTACTTTCTGTCCCTTCCCTCGACATTTGGTTGCATCTGTCAGACTGGAGCAAACTTATTGAACTTATCGGTTCCTGTGCACTTCAATTGAGAAAAAGTTCAAGTTTGATCGCATCATATGAAGGTTCTGAATCTGATTTAGAAAATGATACTGTATCTCAAAAGACGTCATCACCTGAGAATTTTGTACAGGCTTCTGTTATGATTGTGAAATCAGAGAATCTTTCCATTTCGTTTCATTTTCCTGTCTGGGTTGACTCCCTGGATAACCATGCTGAAGTTCATCTGGATATACCTCCAAACTTTCCACTCAACATGCATGGAGAAAAGGCCAAGTCATTTGAAGCCGAAGATGGTAAATACCTAGTGTTTACTCTACACAGTAGATTCTTTGAATTAGTTATTGGTAAAAAAATTGTGAAATTGAAGTCTAACATTGAAAAGATTAGAGGGTTGCTGGAGGTGATTGAAAACCAGAAAATTAGTTCCTTACCGTGCTTCCAGATATTTCAAGTTAATGTAGAAGGCGAAGTTTGTGATGAGCAGATCATGCATGTGTCTGCTGATGTGGAACTTGAAACTTTAGATGTATGGTTATCACATCAAATATTCTGCTTCTGGCGTGGTATTAGATTCAGAATTCCCGAAACATCATCTCCTCCAGTCTTATTTTGTAACTTGGCTGTTAAAGCCCACTTGAGGAAGGTTTCTGTGCTGCTTAATGATGGAAGGGTATGCTATCTTCTGGACCATTTATTTGACTTTCCATTCCTTGTGATTCAACTTTATTTTGATACTGAGTTGTCCTCAGATGCCATGATATTTTTATTGCTCGTTCTTGAATTGTTCTCTGTCAGAGGCACTTTGTATTATTTATGGTATAGCTGTCAATTTGGATCCATAATCCATATGGTCTATATAACAATTGTACTGTTGCCTGACTAAAATCATCTCTCTCTCTCTCTCTCTCTCTCTCTCTCTCTCTCTCTCTCTCTCTCTCTCTCTCTCTCTCTCTCTCTCTCTCTCTCTCTCTCTCTCCCTCCCTCCCTCCCTCCCTCCCACACACACACACACACACACTCAAAAGACAAGGAGTGGGAAAACTCTCAAAAGAGAAAAAAAAATATCATGTCCTGGTTCTTTTAATTTGGCTCTATGAAGAGAACTACGATTCTCTATTGATCTTTTTTTAACTTCTAAAAGAAATTCCATTCTAAACCACATAATGTGGTCTACCTTTATGTCAGCGAACTATATCGCTGTTCTCCCTCATGGCTGTAAATTGGGTCCATGCCTACAATCATTTGCATCTTGTAGTTTGCATGGTTAGTGAATCTTGCATATGCATTTGCAAAGTTAGTCTTTCACATGTGAACTCTTGGATGCTACCTTTTTCCTCCTTGCTGTCTGGCCTAGTTTTGTTTTGCTGATGTTCTAACAGTTGGGCCAAAGTAATAAATTGATCAAAATAATGACATTGTATTTTTGGAATTATAATCATATAGATTGTGTAGATGCTAGAGTAATCTAAGTTATTTACCAGTTAATCAAATAAAAGAAATATATAAATAAGAATTAAAGAGGGGAAGAAGGGAAAAAAAACCAAAAGTTGGCCTTAGATCTTGATTTTTGCAGTTTTTTTTTTCATTTTTAATTAACTCAGTTATTTATTTATAAATTCTTTTTTCTTATTATTATTTAGTGGAGCTGCAATGGCCCTATCATGGAGATATTCATGAGGAAATGTCTTGTGCACATTGACCAAATGGAATGCGTCATGGAAGCTTCAGTTACAGGTGATCTTCAAGTGAACTACAACAACATTCACAAGGTATACCGTCTACTAAGCATTTCTTTCATTTTCCATTTATAATAATTACACTGATAGTTGTAAACAATCATTTTAGGTTATGTGGGAGCCTTTTATGGAGCCATGGAGTTTCCAGTTAAAATTGGATAGAAAGCTTGAGCAGAGTGCTCTCCTCAATACATCTGTTGTAACAGATATCCATTTGGAATCAACTGCACAGCTGAATTTGAATATTACAGAACCGCTGATTGAGGTATAGGGTTACGCTTTTAAAAATCTTTGGATTTTCTTTCCTGTTGAACTATTGGATCAGAATGTTTCTATTTGATGCTGCTTCCAGAGCTGTGTAATTAGAATTTGGCTTGTTGGTGGCAGTTGTTTGACGAGTTTACTGCATTTCACTTTTTGGTGGCACGAGTCATTTGACTTGCTTATTCTTTCTATTACCGACTTTCTTTTTTGTTTGTTTGTTTGTTTTTTTTTCAAAGGCTATCTTCAGGGGATATGAGATGATTAGAGATGCATGGGGTCAGGTTGGAGTTCACGATCATAAGGAAAGTCTTGGAAGCACAAGGTGCCAAGCCACTGACAATGTTGACACGAGAAGATATGCTCCCTATATACTGCAGAATGATACTTCTATGCCTCTATTCTACTGGGTGTCGCATGGCCCCACTATTGCAGATGATACTGGTTCCATGTCAATGAAACAGGGAAATATTGTTCAGCCCGGCTCTTCTGTTGCAATTTACATCAATGAATCTCCAGAGGAACTAATCTATCGCTCTAGGCCAGCTCGTTCTTCTGAAAAACTTAATGAGAAGAAATCAGGTGGTGTTGCACATCATATGATTTCAGTCCAACTTGATGGAACATCAGGACCTTCGTTACCTATGTCAATGGACCTTGTGGGGATCAGATACTTTGATGTTGATTTTTCTAAACCATTGGATCCCTTTGACTCGAAGAAAGATGATGATTCTTCGAGGCAAATTAGGATGACTGTAGATCATTTTGGGAAACGTCCTAGTAGGGGATTCATTGTTCCTGTGGTATTTGAGGTTTCAATACAGCATTACAGCAAGTTGATACGATTATATTCCACGGTAAGCACAAAATGAGGTTGACCTGTCTGTTGTCTTTGTTTTTCAATGGCCCCTTACTATTGATGACTTTGACTTTAGGTAATTCTCTTCAATGCAACCTCAGTGCCCTTAGAGCTTCGTTTTGATATTCCATTTGGGGTATCTCCAAAGGTATTAATTTCTCGTTTTGAAGTTGCAAATGAGATGTTATTTCTGCCCTTTTTTAATCGTGTTGATGGCTCCAGGTTCTTGATCCAATATATCCAGGACAAGAGTTTCCACTACCCGTGCATTTGGCTGAAGCGGGCCGCATTAGGTGGCGGCCTCTTGGTACTGATTACCTGTGGAGTGAAGCACATCCACTCTCAACTATTCTTTCACAAGAAAATAGGCTTGGATTTTTGAGATCCTTTGTTTGTTATCCTTCTCATCCCAGCAGTGATCCATTCCGTTGTTGCATGGCTATTCAAGACATAAGCCCTTCTTCATTTACTGGCAACAAAAAAAGTTCAGCTGTCCACATCCATGAGGCTTCGAGACAAGAAGCCTTAAGAAGAACTCAAAGAGATTATAGTCCAGATGAACAATTTATTCATCATGTAAGGCTGACTGCTCCTTTGTTGGTGAAGAACTATCTACCCAAGCATCTATCTTTGACAATAGAAAGTGGTGGAATTGCTCGTACAGTATTCCTTTCAGAGGTT
Organism: Litsea cubeba; assembly: GCA_012931725.1. NCBI lineage: Eukaryota > Viridiplantae > Streptophyta > Magnoliopsida > Laurales > Lauraceae > Litsea > Litsea cubeba. The sequence goes on along the minus strand of CM022951.1, from coordinate 74,287,158 downwards.
AGTAACACTTTTGCAACTTGATGTCACTTATTCTTTCATCTTTTTCAGGCCTTGGTTAATTTTGAACTTGACAAGTATGGTGACTTTTGAACTTACAAGTTTGGCTCTGATGAAATCTATTTCTCCAGGTTAATACTGCTTATATTTTTCACATTGATTCCACACATGATCTGGGAATAATGATACATGTGGATGGGTTCAGACCTACCATCTCTAAGTTTCCTCGTGGGGAAGCTTTTGCCTCAATGGCTAAATTAAATGAATCCAAGTTCTCTTTATGTGAAACTTTGACCTTCTATCCGGATGAATCTAATGGTAAAACCTTTGTCCGTTATGGTTATCTGACAAACTTAGAATGTTTTGTTGATAAGTTTTTAACTGCATTTGGTTTATGGTTCTAGGTCCAATCTGTGTTAACTTGGAAAAGGTGATGGATGCTTTCTGTGGCGCTCGGGAAATTTGCATTTCCATCCCATTTCTGCTGTATAATTGTACTGGTTTGTCACTTGCAATTGCTGACTGTGGCAACAACAATAAAGGAAACTCTCTTCCCATGCCTTCCTGTTACCAGTTGATTGGGCAGGAGCAATTTTTACCCCAGAAGCAGGGTGTTGCACTTGCGTCTTCTGAGCAGGATTCAGCTACTACAGCCTCAAGTAATGATAATTTTGTGAAAAAACATACAATCTCTTTAAGGGAGAGTGCCAAGCTGCGACCCCATGGGTTTCTTATCAGTCATCTCCCGTCCACTGGTTCTACACATTTCCAGAATTCAATGAATGGAGACGCTGCAAGAAGCCAATTGAACTTTTTTAGAATGGTGGGGAATGGCTCTCATGCTGAAAATGGAGAGAGCAGAAAGGTCCAGGCATTCATGTTTTCTCCTCCTTGCAGTTCACCTGCTGGTGAACTTATGGTTAGTTTGAGTACATGCTCGTCTGAATGTGGGACTGAAAACTTCCAAATCACCACATGGTCTAGCCCATTTTATCTTGTCCCAGCAAGTGGTTCAACTAGTGTGGTTATTCCTGAACCATGCACAACTGGGGCATTTATTCTCTCGGTAACATCTAGTCCTCCTTCTGGTGCACTTGGAGGGAGGACAAGAGCTATCACTTTTCAACCTAGGTAAGAAGTTTGCTAGATTATGCAATGCTTACAGATTTGCATAAAGTGAATACAGCAACAGCTTAGTTTTAGTTTCTATATATGTATTTTTATTCTTTTACCAAATGTAGTAGCTATTGTTCTTGTTAAAATCCTATGATTCATATCCTGAGTCATGTATCAAATCATTGAGAGAAAAGATACGTACCCATGCAATGAATTCCATTTATAGATGAATCATAGGATTCAAGAGGTATGAATCATTTGATTTGATACTTATTAATATACTTATTTTATCGAGTCTCAATATTTAGGCGATTTGTCTAGGCAAGAATAGCTAGAGTTGAATGGTGGCTAAAATTAATAATTTTATACTTTTTTGGGTAAAATTTTTCTTTTTATGGGATTTTGAAGAAGTTTTAGAGAGAGATAAATAAGGAATAAACACGAGATTGAGCATTTCATTGTACGTATGGGTTCCGTCCTGCATTCCTTTTCTTTTCCCTTTCCTGAACAGTTATTTAACTTCAAGAGACATTCTAACATGTAATTATGATTATTTGGGTTTTATTTTTATTATCTGATTTTATTTAAAGAGAGCCAAAAGAAAAGAAAAGAAAAAGAAAACCATTGCCACTCATTTATTTTTCTCACTAATGTTGATTTTTCAAACATATTCAATTATACATATTATTTCATTTATGATACATTAATATATGTGTGTGTGTGTGTCCGTCGTATCAGTCTTATTATCACTATATTGATGCTGCTATGGATGTATTATGGATAACTATTTTTTAATTATTTTTAATTTTTTTTTTGTTTTTACTAGAAAAAAATCTACGATTTGCGATATGATTCCCGATATGATTCAATTCAATCCCTTTGTAGTATCTATCCTCTCCATTTCATCTAATATTGCAGTTTTTGCATATTCTTCTCTCTTTTTTTAATGGAAAATAATTTATTAATATTAAAGGGAAAAACTTTACAGAATATGAAGTTCTTTCAAATGTTGATTGCAACTTTCTTTAACATCATGAAATGGTCCATTTGTTTCTCATCAATAAATTAATCATTAAAAAATCTATTTTTTAAAGCAATTCTATTATTTTTAAATTAATGATTAAGAGTCCGATAACTAAGACATGGAAAGGTGAATATCCAAAGATGGTTGTTCGTTTCACTTTCTGTTCTATTGTTTACAGTTGCAATGAGAAAAATTTCTGTCACATCGCACAGAGTGACTATCATTGTTATTATAATAACCATCAGAGCCTTAAGCCATCAATCTGGCTGTAGAACCCACCTATATACTACAAAGTACAAACAAGCAAGTTTCAGTAGAGAACCACAATCAGCTTGTGGTAATAGTATGGTTTTATTGAAGCTGAATAATGCATTTATAAAACTACAGCAAATGTGGTGAAATCCTTTAGATGAATACCCTCTATGAGAGTGTTTTCACAATGGCTCCCAATTGCCTGCCTCCACATGGCCTATGGGTACATGATTGCATCACAGTTCCCTTGTCTTTGCTGCCTCTGTGCTACTGCACCTTGAGTTTTTTTCAACAGCAAGAATTTAAATGGATCACCTTTTTGATCCATCTCATGCTTCTTTTATTGCTAGAGCTTCGGCTTCATTCAGGTCCTCCATTCTTACCATATCTGAGAGACGAACCTAACCTTCTATACCATATGGATTCAGTTATCTGTAGCTTTCACAATTGCCTTGAAACGTCAACATTTAGGTAACAACTATTTATCTTTGTCGAGGAATTTTGAATTCCCTCTTTTAATTCTCTCCCAGCACATGTATGGTCACCTGCACTAGGCAAATTATTGTTGTTTCCTTCACATTATTCATATTTTCAGTTGTACACAAAATATGTATACCCGCCCGCCTTTGTTCACTGTATTAGTCAGCATCTCTAAGATATTTTCATGGATCGGTATCTATTGTGGATAACATTCTCTAAAATGGAGCTTCCAAAATGAAATGCCCTTTTGCACTAGGTCTTTCATCTTCAAAATTTATACTCCTAATGCACCAGTAACTGCGGGTCAAGTCTTTTCTTCCAGATATTACGTATTTATGTATTATGTCATCATTTTTATGTGTTTTATCTGAATCTGGCCTCAACTGCGTGAATTATTCTTTTTGCAGATATGTCGTTAGTAATGCCTGCAGCAAGGAGATATGCTACAAGCAGAAGGGAACTAATTTCTTCCACCGTTTGGGAATTGGACAACATTCTCATCTCCATTGGGCCGATATGACAAGGTGGTTGCTTTCTGGTTTATTTCACTATTGTTTGTTTCTGCACTCATTCCAAAGTTATACAAATATGAACTTTTATTTTCTCCACTTAAAATAGAAGCATTGGATTTATTATTTACTCCACTTGACTTTCCTTTCCACCACCACATAAAATCGAAGCAGTACTCATTTTGCCTTTCCAGTGCCTGTCATGGAAATACATGTGTAAATGTTTCAAAGCACTGAGTCAGTGGGGCATTCCAATTGCCCAATGTGTGAAGTTAAAGCCTTCTTAAATAACAAGTAATAAGTAAAATATCAGAATACAATTATAGGCAAGATTCTGAATAAATAGAGAAAATCTGGGAAAACCATAAATCAATATTTTGTCATTAGAAATTTCATAGATGCATATTCCATCAAGTTGCATGTTTCAATGATCAAATAATGAGTTTATATTTCATTTTTAGAACTTAACATTAAGTTCTGATTTAAGAAGTCCAACGAAGACTGAGGCATTGGTGATGTTGGAAGAGCTTCGGCTTTTCTTGCTTTCTTTTCGGGCCAAGTTGATTGTGGAAAGTGATTAGGCAAACACGGTGATGAGTGTTAGTATGAGAGATGGAAATGGAATAATGATCTTCGATCCCTTTGAGGGTCGTCTATATCTCGTATAAATAGGGACTGAATGCCCTAATTACAATCAATTAACCAAATCTAATCTAATTTAGATCCTAACAATTAGCTAACCAATTTAGTATGTACATATGGCTGTGACTAATGATAAATACAATGAATGGGCCTAAATGGGCCTGCGAGTTTGGGCTTGGAACAGCATCATTAACACCCCCCCTCAAATTGATGCCGATGAGTCAACCAGTATCAATTTGTCTGTCAAGAATTGATGACATGGTCGAGGAAGTGCTTTGGTAAAAATATCAGCAGTCTGGAGGCTTGAGGAGATGAACGGAAGGGAAATAACATTGCGAAGATATTCATCCCTGATAAAATGGCAAGCAACCTCGATGTGTTTAGTTCGCTCATGAAAAACTGGATTCTCAGTAATCCGAATGGCACTAGTGTTATCCGCATGTAATAGTGTGGGAGATTTCTGTGAGAAGCCAAGTTCCTCAAGAAGACCTCGAAGCCATATAATTTCTGAGCAGGCGGCAGACATGGCACGATATTCTGCCTCAGTTGATGATTTTGTAACTCTGTCCTGTTTTTTCACTTTCCAGGAAATAAGAGCATCACCTAAGAACATGCACCAGCCTGTGGTGGACCGACGAGTATCAGGACAACCTGCCCAATCAGCATCAGAATGGGCAGTCAATGTCATCTTAGAGCCAACAGGAAAAAACAAGCCTCTGTGAGAAGTGCCAAGAAGATAACGAATAATGCGCCGAACTGCTGCTAAATGGAGATGATGAGGCTTGATCATATACTGACTCATCAAGTTGACTGCATAACTGATGTCAGGACGAGTAGTAGTCAAATATATAAGACTACCGACAGGCTGGCGATAATATGTCGGATCAGACGGGATCACCACTGTCACTATGGAGTTTGAGATTCAGTTCCAGAGGAGTATCCACATGGGTGGAGTTTGACAGGCCTGCGGATTCAATTAAATCCATTGTATACTTATGTTGATGTAAAATCAACCCCTTCTCAGAGTAATGAACTTCCAATCCCAAAAAATATTGTAGAGGGCCCAGATCCTTCATATGAAAAGATTGATGCAGAGAAAATTGGAGATCTTGAATCGTGGCTGTATCTGTGCCTGTGATGATGATATCGTCTACATAGACGAGAAGGATGGTGATTCCTGTTGATGTGTGATGCAAAAACAACGATGGATCATAAGGACTCTGCTGAAACTGTAGCTTGAGTAAAGCATCTTTGAATTTGTCAAACCATGCTCGTGGTGCTTGTTTTAGCCCATACAATGATCGTTTTAGAAGAGCAACTTGATCTTCTGATGGTTTTGTGAAACCTTGAGGCAAACGCATGTAAACTTCCTCCTTAAGATCACCATGAAGGAATGCGTTTTTCACATCAAATTGAAAAAGAGGCCAGGATTGAGATGTAGCTATGGCAATGATGGTGCGAACAGTAGTCATTTTTGCAACAGGCGCAAAAGTTTCTTCGTAGTCAATGCCATATTCCTGTCGGTTGCCAAGGGCCACAAGCCTAGCCTTGTATCTATCCAAAGTACCATTTGCCTTTAATTTGATAGAGTAAACCCATTTACTCCCAATAGGTTTCACCGAAGCTGGACAGGGAACAGTAACCCAGGTTTGATTCTGCTGTAGAGCACTAAGTTCTTCTTCCATAGCCTGTCTCCAGCACTCCTGTTTTGCTGCTTGTGACTAAGAAGTAGGAATGGATACAGAAGATAAAGTAGCAAAATATGAAGAATGAGAGAAGCCGTATCGATCCGGTGGACGAGATATACGAGCAGAACGACGAATAGCAAGTTGAGGTGAAGATGATGCTGGAGCAGAATTCGGGACTGGTTCTTGCAAAAGAGGCAAAGTAGTGGCATTTGTTCTTTGTCGACGAGTATACACCTTGTCCGGATGAAATCGCAAAGGTGAAGGAAGACATTCATCATCAAAGGATGGTACTTTAGAAAAGGAAATTTCTGGAGATGAATCAGGATAAGACTGAAAAAAAGTACTAAAAAAGGGCTCACCCGGTGCACAAAGTGCTCCCCGGCTAAGCGGGGGTAGGGGGAGGGTGGGCGCATGTGTACGCAGCCTTACCCTTGCATTTTTGCAAAGAGGCTGTTTCCACGCCTCGAACCCGTGACCTCGAGGTCACCAAAGGAGCAACTCTACCGTTGCGCCAAGGCTCGCCCTCACTGAAAAAAAGTACTGATGCTAAAAAAAAACAACATTCCTAGAAATGCGAAGACGCTTGGAGGTGGGGTTATAACAAACAAAACCTTTTTGGTGGGAAGCATAACCAAGGAATGCACATTTTACAGATTGTGCGGATAACTTGGATCGTTCATGTGTGGGAAGATGAACAAAACAAACACAACCAAAAGTGTGGAAATTTGTGTATTGTGGTTCAGTTTTGAAAAGACGAAAATGTGGAGATGTGTTTTGAAGTTTTGGAGCATTATTCGTTATCTTCTTGGCACTTCTCACAGAGGCTTGTTTTTTCCTGTTGGCCCTAAGATGACATTGTTACAGATTGTGTGGATAACTTGGATCGTTCATGTGTGGGAAGATGAACAAAACAAACACAACCAAAAGTGTGGAAATTTGTGTATTGTGGTTCAGTTTTGAAAAGACGAAAATGTGGAGATGTGTTTTGAAGTTTTGGAGCATTATTCGTTATCTTCTTGGCACTTCTCACAGAGGCTTGTTTTTTCCTGTTGGCTCTAAGATGACATTGATAAAATGTGCATTCCTTGGTTATGCTTCCCACCAAAAATGTTTTGTTTGTTATGACCCCACCTCCAAGCGTCTTCGCATTTCTAGGAATATTTTTTTTTTAACATCAGTACTTTTTTCAGTCTTATTCTTCAGTCAGATCTGCTCTGATCATCCTTGATCATCTCAGATCAGGCGTGGCCCACCTGTGATCAGGCGTGGCCCATCTCAGCAGACTTCTCCATATTGGTCGTCCGAATATACTCTTATTTCTGAAGACTTTTACAATATTTATTGATCATCCGAGGTGGGCCTTCTACTTTTTTGTATAGAAATTCAATTTTTTGGGTTTGTTTTCATCTCGGCCGTTCAAAATCCTGGATCTGGATTTGATTTGTTCGCGACCACTTCCATTAGCTGCGTGCTTATCCTGCTCAACCATCCCCACTCTCTGATCTATCAAGAGATCATCAGGTGGGGCCCAGATTCTATTCTTCCCCCAGACGACTTGGACGACTCCAGCTTTTTTTTTGGGGCTCTTTTCCGGAAACTGTTCCAGCTGCTCGCAGACACTGCCAGTGCTTCTCCTTGCTTCTTGTTCAGGTTTATTCTGCTGCTGCAAGTTTTATTCAGTGGATCTCCTTTGTAGTTTGGGTTGTCTGTAATTGTTTCTAATAATTCTGTTGGTTCATCTGCATTATTATTAATGGAGAAATCTGAAATCACATTAATCAAGTTTAATGGCAAAAATTATCCCTCATGGGCTTTTCAATTTGAACTTTATCTAGAGGGTAAAGAATTATGGGGCCATATCTCTGGCACTGATCCAAAACCAGCAGAGGATAAAAAAATTCTGTCAAGGAACACAAAAGATGCTAAGGTCAAAACTTGGATTCTCGGTTCCATGGAACCACAATTCTTCATGAATTTGAGACCTTACAAATCTGCCAAAGATATGTGGGAATATCTGAAAACAGTGTATCATCAGGGGAATTTTGCTCGACAGTATCAGTTAGAATTTGTAGAAAAGTTTCTGGAAAAGAGCCCAAAAAAAAAGCTGGAGTCGTCCAAGTCGTCTGGGCGGAAGAATAGAATCTTTTGAACGGCCGCGAACTAATGGAAGTGGTCGCGAACTTCCAGGATAAGCACGGAGCTAATGGAAGTGGTCGCGAACAAATCAAATCCAGATCCAGGATTTTGAACGGCCGAGATGAAAACAAACCCAAAAAATTGAATTTCTATAAAAAAAAGTAGAAGGCCCACCTCGGATGATCAATAAATATTGTAAAAGTCTTCAGAAATAAGAGTATATTCGGACGACCAATATGGAGAAGTCTGCTGAGATGGGCCACGCCTGATCACAGGTGGGCCACGCCTGATCTGAGATGATCAAGGATGATCAGAGCAGATCTGACTGAAGAATATGATCACAGATGATCACAGATTGGCTTTGACTGAAGAAGATGATCACAGATTGGCTTCCAAGGCATGGAAGATGACTGAGACAATCACAGTACAGGCTCTGATATCATGTCAGTATGAGAGATGGAAATGGAATAATGATCTTCGATC